>WEIT01038151.1:51499-85147 GCA_013389985.1 Dryoscopus gambensis
GGAGTGGGGGAAATGGTCAAACCAGAACTGAGACTTTTTGTGTGGAGAATTGCTCCAAGGTGGCACATCAAGGGTTTTTAAACTTCCTTTCACCTGGATTGCTTGGGTGTTCCATTTGAATATGAGACATGGAATGCTGGTGAGGTTGGAAAATGCTGCCCTTCTGTCTGTTTTGTCTGTTCTTCTGCAGAGCCTGAGGTCAAAGTGAAACTTTAAGAGGGACAAAACTCTTTCTTTGAGTCAATTTACTTTCTCTGCATTGAACTGCAGCTCTCTAGAACTCTAAATCCCTGAATTTGTCAATTTTGAACAGATCTGCCGTGCTGTCTTACAGAGAATGCTGGCATGTAAGTATTGCTGTGATCCCAGCTTTGTGCAGCCACTGCTGTTTCCAAGACTTCTGTTCCTCGCTCACTGCTGAATCCCTGAGGAGAAATCCTTTGCCTGGCTGCTTTGTCTGTGCTGTTGTGCATAATATTTATGTCACTGATTTTATTTGCCTCTGCTTTCCCTGTCGTTCTCCTAAAGTGTCTGCAGACACTGCAGATAATTTCTTGCCTTTTATGCTACTTTTTTCTTCTGCTCCCAGCTGTAACATCATAGAGATACCTGACCTGATTTCCAGATTTTTAACAGGTTTGCTTGGAAGCAGGTGGAGCACAGAGGTTAGGCCAGGATCAGTTTTGCTGCTTAGGTTTATTTTTTCTGCCTAGTAAATGAAACCTTGAATTTGCAGCGTTACGAGCGATTGTGCTGAGTCACCGTTTGGATTTGCAGGCTGGTGTTTTCTGAAACCTCTATTTTTATGCTGAGCAAAGACACCGAATGTAGGTGTGCAGTCTCTAAGCACCAGTGTTGATGAGCTGCAACGTGCCTGCCTCGGCCTGAGCTGCCCTGGTGCCGCTGCCGAGGGCTCAACGCAGCAGCGCCTGATTTACCAGCAAATCCTGGCGTGGAAAGGCTGAACACACACACACAGGGGGGTTATTTTTGTCCTGTGTCACGGCTGATCCTCACGGGGAGGTGCTGTACCTGCTGCTGGCGCGTTCCTTACGCCCCTCCCGTGTCCCACAGCCCTGGCTGGTGTTGCCTGAGCGTGCAGCTGCTGTCACTGCTGTCTCCTGAGTGACAGCGCTCCCCCGCTTTCCTCGCTGGCATGTTTCCTGCTCGGTGCTGCTGCAGAGGCTGCTGCTTTTTCCCTGCGCTAAGGTGACCCCATCCCAGCACACGCCACCTCCCCTCCGTCCCTGCGGGCTCTGGCAGCCCCACCCCGTGCCCCAGGTCTCGCAGGGAGCGCTGTCTGTACGCAGGGATGCCCCGCAGACCTTGTGAGTCCTTCTAAAAAGGGAAAGCTGCAAGAGAAGTGCTTTATTGTTTAATATGTATGAATCCCATCTCAGGTGGCCCTTTAAGAGCTGAAAACCAGCCCTTCTCAGGAGAGGAGTGGGGATTTTGGAGGAGGAGGAGCAGGCTGTTGGCAGGCAGACAGGAGTCTGCATCCTGCTCTTCATTTGCCCTTCCCGCTTGCGCAGCCTGCACTGCCTCACTCGCACTCTGAGTGCCTGCAGAATGCATTACATGAGGTTTATATAAGATATTTTATTAGTCTATACTTTTGGGTCACCTTTGAGGGGTCTCACTTCATTAATCTTTGGAGAACATTAGGATTTTTAATGTAAAAGAATTCCCTATTACTGAAGACCTTCACAGGAGGAGAAGGACAGGCTGGGAGTAGCACGGGAGCAGTGTGTTCACTGTAATGACCTGGCAGTGTTGAACTGCTGTGCCTGAAGATAAGCTGAGTTTATCTCCTTTGCTTTATTCTCCCCTACTTAACCTCAAAGTATTCCTCAGCAGGAGAGCAGAGTGTTACATCCTGATGCTGTGGGGGCATGTGAGGGACTCTGCTTCGCTGCCCCTGCTCAGTAAATGTTCTTTTCAGGTTTTTTTTCCCTTAACTAAATGCTTTTAGTACACAAACCAAGCTCCTTTAACAGCTGAGAGAGGAGGGTTTTCAAGGCAGGGTGGCACAAAGCAGAAGTGGGCTCGGAGTGGTGTGGGCTGATCGTCAAGACAACGCGCTGCGCAAGCTGCCAACCTGTTTGATCCCTACCCGTCGTCGTTTTGGGGCAGATCGAGCTTTTAAAGGCATTCCCGCGATGCAAACGGCACATTACGAACGCGTGGCCCTCCCCCAGCCTGCTCTTTGCTCGGACCGTGGGTTCCAGGCTGGTTAATTCAGCCCCTGCAAATCCCTGCCTCCAGAGAGGCTTCGCAGCGCTCACGCTCGCAGAGGCACGGCACCGTTAGGGTTGGGCTTGGAAATGAAATACTAATTTATATGCATTTTGAGATGGCTTCATTATTAGCGCGTTCTTGGGAATGCTTTTAAATCGGTTCAAGGTCAGTGGTAATAGTTTCTGAGTCTCTGTGTCACTTTGGAGGAAATCTGGTAAGAATTCAGCGCTGCTGAGTGGCTTCTGCACATTTCCCTAGCGGGGCCACCTTTGTAAAGGGGCACAAACTGCATGTTCCTGTTAGTCCCTGTGTGGGGTTTAGTGTCACAGCTCTTTTCTCATTGGTTTTTTGTGTGTTTTGGGGTACAGGGGTGCTTGATGCTGTTGGTAAAGAGAAGCAGGAAGATGTTTCCATGGTGCAAGCTGTGAGGTTCTGGTAAGAAACGTTCCAAACAGTGTCAAGAGGAGGCTTTCATCCACTGTTGCACTTCTTACTGAAAAAGGAGGAATGTTGCGGGGTGTTTTTTATTTATTTACACACCCCCCACCCCTCCCGGTGCTACTTGTGCTTGGTATTCTCCTCTAATAAAATATGTGCAGGCAAAAGTGCTTGTAAAAAAGATAAGGGCCAGGTAGGAAGGTGGGTTCTGGCAGTGCTGGAACCAACCCTGGACCTCCCTCTTGTCGTGCCGAAAATTCCCCGTAAAGTTTTCTCTCTGCCTCTGAGCAGAAACACCTGGAAGGTGCCATCATCTCCAATTCCTGCTTCCAAACTTGTTTTATTTAACTGCTTTATTTAACACCTTCAGTCCCGTGCTGGGATACACACCTTAGACTCACATTTGTAAATCTGATGGCTACACAGAGTTGAGTAACCATTAGTTGTTTGGGTTTTTTTTAAGTATGTACAAAAAAGTATATATTTGTGGCAATTTGAGAAGATGGATGCAGAATTTAAATAAGTCATTCACCCTAAGCTGCACCCGGTTGTTCGTATTTCATCGGCAGCTGGTGGATCCTATATTATCAGTACCTGGCTGATCATAATTAATCAGAACCTGGCTGATGCTATTTAATCAGTACCTGGCTGATCACCTGGCTGACGTTGTTCCTGGCATTTCCTTGTGCTCTGCAGGCTGAATGTGTTCAACGTGTCACTTTATGGAAGCGCGGCTCACCCGGATTCCTTGAGGCAGTTTTTCAGACACACCCTGACCGAGGTGCTCACCTACAACCCCGTGCTGAAAGGTGGGAATGGGCAGGGACAGGAGTCTCCAGGTGTGTCCAGAGCTCTGTCCCACACTGAGCAGAGCCCAGCCTGGAGAACCCAGAGCCAGAGCAGCCTCCAGGCTTCTCAGCCCCTTCCCGGGGTCTGTAAAATCAGGGTGCCAAACCAGGCCAAAAAAATCATCTGAGGGTCATAGTTCAGGAGAAAATTTCGGGCAGGAAGGTTCTACTGCTGGGTCAGTAATTGGGAAGCTTGATGTTTTTAGGAAGAAATATGTTTGAGCTGTAAAATCTCTGGTAAAATCCCCACGAGCTGTGATCTGGAGCTGCTTGTCTGTTGTGTGGGAGAGCTGTGTCACTGCTGGCTTCCAGACAAAGGAGGTTAATGAGGGAACAGCTGATTCCTTGCTGATTCTCTGTGCGTGTGCCATGTCAGCCTGCGCTCGTGTGATCGGGAGAACAGCTCTGGGATGGCAGTGCCACAGTGCCACGGCCCAGTCCTTGTGCCACAGCCCCTGTTCCAAAGGCAGATAATGGGAGACAGAATCCCACTGGGCAGTTTTCCATGTGTCTGGCTGCGCAAGGGAAACTTAACGTGTTTTGGGTGTATTTTAAACCTGTTGCTGAAGTTCTCCTTTTCTGGGTGCAGTGTCTGATGCCATCCAGATGCAGAAGGAGTGGAGCTTTACCAGGACCTCCCCGCTGCTCACGGCTCTGTATCGCAAAGTATGTCTGCCTGGTGGCACACAGAGAACCTCGTCATGTGGGGTTTACATCCACTGAAATACCTGGAACCAGATCATTGGAAATTAGTGCAGCGTTATCCAGCTGCAGAATCCAAACCAGTTGCCAGAAACTCTGAGAGGAGGAAGCATGAAGGAAAAGAACTACAGTGGTTTTTGGCAGTGCAAAGCTCATAATGAGAACAGAGATGCTGATTGGCGATGTGAATTTTCACTGGTGCAGAGTAAGACATGAGTTCTGAAAGAATGGGAATTTTACTATTAATTGTAGCCAGTGCTGGTTCCAATCCAGGCTGATATTTGGGCCTGGGAAGCTGATCCAAAAGCTGCAGCATAGCTTGAAAAAGTCACAGGAAAGCCACCTGCCTGTCAATCTTGTCTGCATTCCCCTCTTTCTTGAGGCTGTATGTCCTAGCTAACAGGAATTGCCATCACTCCTCCAGCTGTTGGTGGCATTCAGTGTGAAGGAATCCATCTGCCAGCTGCAGCAAGTCCTGGAGACCCACGAGGTGAACTGGCAGCACGTCCTGTCCTGCGTGTCCGCGCTGGTGGTGTGCCAGGCTGAGGCTGAGCAGCTCTTCAAGGGTAGGTGGGCACTGCCACCCTGGCGTGTGCCTGTGCTGCTGGGGTGGGGAGCAGGGCAGTCACCCCCAGGGGCTGGCTGGGATTCCTGCCTGGGAAAGGACAGCTGAACACCTCCTTTTCCACCCAGACATTCCATGGCTGTGGTGATGTGAATGCCAGGCCTCGTGCCTGCCACTTCTCAAATATCATGTACAGCTCAGGGTGGTTGTTTGATAATTGCCTTCATTATTAATTGGCATAGTGATTACTTAAGCTTAGTTCTATCTCACCTTTGCTAGCAGAGCTTGTTTGTGAGAATTCCTTGCAAATTATCCCAGTGCTGGACTCCCTGCAGGGAATCCAAGTGTGTTTGACAGTTGAAAGTGCATAAAAAAATAAAATCAGACCCCAGAGGTTCTCCAGGCTGCAATACATGTCCTGCCTGATGTTTTATCACAGATATTTGTCTTCATTTACCGTGGAAAATACAGCACTGTCATCAGGAGCAAAGTGTGAGGTTACTGTTTTATGTTCCTAGATCTCCTGAGCCATCTCCTGCTAAAGGCCTTTGGGAATTATGACATGGAAAATATGATCACTGCGTTCCTGATCGCCCGTCAGGCTGCTCTGGAGGGCCCCGCTGTCTTCATGCCTTACTCTGAGTGGTTCAAGGTAGGACTAGGTGAGGTCTGACTGGTGAGCTTTGTTTGAATTGTGTGAGGAAACCCGTGCATAACGAATGTTCTGCTGCGTGGAGAAAGCCTTGCTCCAGACAGGATAACCAGGAATGAGAAAAAAAAAAGAAGAAAAGTACAAGCGATTGTATTGATATTAGGAACAATTGAATATTTATTACTGCCTTTGTGTCTGCAAAGAGTAAATTTATTTGGCTTTCCCCAGTTTTCCCTCCTTTCATCTTTTAAGCCCACCTTGCCTGTTCTAGTTATTTGCTAGGAATGCAGACATGTAATTCCTGTTGTAATCACCATCTTGGGTGGATGTCAGTACCTTGATAAGCAGCACTGTTGTTGCTGCATAAGTTGGGGGTTATGGCAGAGGAAGCACTCCTGTTTCCTGGAGGTTTGCATGCGGCTGTAATTGCCGTGTTTGACCTTACAGATAATTGGTTGTTGCTTTTAACTGTAAGCAGGTGGGTATTTGAGGGATGCAAATCTCCACGTAAATTCAGCCTGGAGATTCCTTTGTATGAGCTTGCAAATCTAAGCTCAGCTTTGGCTGATAGAGCATCCAAGAGGTATCAAGAGGTAAACTGGTTGTGCTCTCTGTAGTCCCAGACTGGTTATTTTCCTTAGAATGCCCAGATAAACCTGTGTAGAAACCTGCAAATTTGTGGTTCCCTCATGAATCTCAATCTTTTGGTGCATCTCAAAGTTGCCGTTTTTAAGTGTTCCCGTGGCAGCAAACTTCCACAGAGACTTCAGTAAGTCACCATGATCCAAGGGAGCCCCTCTGCTCTGGAGCCAGGCTGGGAGAGCTGGGGGTGCTCACCTGGAGAGGAGAAGGCTCCAGGGAGAGCTCAGAGCCCCTTGCAGGGTCTAAAGGGGCTCCAGGAGAGCTGGAGAGGGACTGGGGACAAGGGATGGAGGGACAGGACACAGGGAATGGCTTCCCACTGCCAGAGGGCAGGGCTGGATGGGATATTGGGAAGGAATTCCTCCCTGTGAGGGTGGGCAGGCCCTGGCACAGGGTGCCCAGAGCAGCTGTGGCTGCCCCTGGATCCCTGGCAGTGCCCAAGGCCAGGCTGGACACTGGGGCTTGGAGCAGCCTGGGACAGTGGAAGGTGTCCCTGCCCACGTCAGGGGATTGGATCTAGATGGTCTTTAAGATCCCTCCCAAACCATTCCATGATTCTATAAAGTTTCTCTGGAGACTTTTCTCCAGAAAGATTCTCCTGACAGAAACGGGATGTTTGGGACTTGTGTGCTCAGCCATGGAACTGCTTGGATGAAGATTCTCTCCACGCTGCAAGGCTGCCTTGTCATTTTTCCGTGTTCCAGGCTTCCTTTGGGAGTGCTGGTGGCCACCACGGGAGCAGTAAGAAATCTCTGGTCTTCCTCTTTGAGTTCCTGTCGGAGCTGGTGCCCTTTGAAGCCGCGCCATACCTGAAGGTGAGAAGGAGCTGACAGAGATGGTTTTCAGGTCCAGAACTGCCCCAAAGTGACTGTCCTTGTGCCTTTCAGTAGGCTCAGCTCACTGTAAATGTTGTTATATTAACTGCATTACTTCTGGTTCATTATTCAAAATCTTTTCTTCCTGAAATAAGGAAGGACAAGATTCTTTTATTGATGAGAATTCCTTTCATGGAGTTAAGTTTAAGCACTTCACTGATTTTGTTTGTTTGCTGTTGGGAAAAACTGTGTCCGTTGCCATGAAAATGATTGATCCTTAACCAAGCAATAACGCCTTCTTTGGGGAGGATTTGAGGTAAATGACTGTAAGCACTGGTCAGAATTAGTTAGTTAGAATTTTACATGGATTTCCTGTAAAAGCAGCAAATCTCACTGTGATTTTCACGTTTCAGGTGCATATCATGTACCCACCTTTTGTGCCCACGAAACACCGGTCCCTGCTCTTGGAGTACATCACTCTGGCTAAAACCCGACTGGCCGACCTCAAGGTCAGGGAAAATTGTCTCTTTTGAGAAGAATTCTTTCTGGGCCTGTCAAACCCAGCTGTGTGTGACCACCTGCACCTCTAACCTCACACAGGTGGCCATAGAAGACATGGGGCTCTATGAAGACCTCTCCTCCACCAATGAGGCCGTGCAGGTACTGCTGCTCTGTCTCCCACTTTTCTCATCAGCCGTGTCCCTTTTCCTCTGCAAAAGCACTGAGGTTCTCAACCTCCCTGCCATTCCAAAGCCAAGCGGGCTGCCAAGTCTCCAGCTTTAAGCCAAGGGGTTTTAGTGGCCATAAACACAGGATCTCCCCCGTTTTCATGAAAACTGGAGTCACATTTTATAGGTACCTTGGTTATTTCCAGTGGAGCGCGTCACCTCTGTGATGTGGGACCAGAGTGTGGATATTGAAAGGAGATTTGGGGGTGGAATCTACACTCTGCAGTTTCACACTGTGGTTCGTGATAAATTTTGGGTAACAACAGTAATTTACAAGGAGGTGTTTGGCTTTATTACCCCTTCCTGCATTTTGATCAGAGGAAGAGGCCTCACTTACACAGTCCATGGTTACACGAAATACAGGCTGGAGGCAGGGTAGCTGGGTGTACTGCAAGAAACCCGGTCCTGTGATGAACTCACAGGCATAAATGAAGACTTAATTTAATTTTTCCAAGTCTGATCTGGTTGTCAGTTGAGAAACTTGTTGCAGTTTGAGGAGTCTTACAACGCAAACAAGAGAAACCCAGGGTGTCAATGCCTCTGCCTGCAGGCACAGGCTGGAAGTGGAGATGATGTATCTTAATTCCACGTGTCCAACTAAAATACAATCACAATAAACCAAAGTCAGAGCAGAAAAGATAAGTTGATATATCATCACCCTCGATTTCTCACATCTTTCTCTCGTTCCTCGTGTGAGGCAGCCCCAGGCCCAGGCACTCCGTGATGTTGAAAAGGCCCTTCAGATATTTGAGAACACCAGGAAGATCCCAACCTCTGTGATAGAAGCCAGGTACTGTGGGTTTTTTCAGCTCCTCCTGGGCTTAGCTAGAATAATAGTAATAACAGTAATTGTAGAAGCCAAGTCTGAATCAAAATAAGGAAACAAGAAGAATTGAGGATGTGAACAAGGAAGGTGTGGGAAGTTCTTCCCACTTCCTGAGGAGTCATCTTAATAGAGGATATTTGTGGGGAGAGTGAAAAAGCACACGCCCCTGTGCAAAAGAAGTCCAAGATCATTACAATAAAAAGCAAAATTAAAGAAATTAAAAACCATAGGCTAATCTGAGCCTGGTTTGTCTGTGGTCATTCATGTTACCATGAATATTTTGTAGCTGCGGGAGCCAAATGGGCTCCTGAGGTGTGGAGATGGCACTTTGGACCTTTGGCATTGTTAATGCTTTGCTCTGTTTATTTTCCCAGCATTTTCAGACGACCATACTACACTTCCTGGTTCCTTCCAGCTTTGCTCAGGCCCCGTGTGGTCAGTATTTGGTTTTTTCTTCGCCCCTCCCATTAGCTGTGTGCTTGTACACAGGTAATTTGTCTCTAACCTGCCTTTTCCTCTCTTGCAGCTCCCTAAAACCCCAGATGGACTCATGGCTTTTATAGACTCCTTGAAGAGGTATTCAGACGTCCCAGTTTTGTTTCCTGTGCTGCTGGGCTTTCTTTTTGGGATGTTTGATATCAGATTATCCGAGGCTCTGACACCTTGGTTACAACCAAGCTCTTGGCAGGGCTTGGTGGCCCAGGTCTGTGGCTTGCAGGTTGTGCGTGGAGGAGCTTATCTGTGAAGCCTCCAGGTCTGTAATCAGTCCTCTGGCCACTGTGAAATTGTTATTTAGGCGTCCCTCTGGCTCCAGGCCAGGTACATTTTTATGCAAGTCTTGGCGAATACAGCTGAATATAAAATTTCCCCGGGAATATCAGCCACCTCTGTGAAAGGCTCTTGGGGAGGGGATAAGGGGGGAGTGAAAGGTGAGACCTAAATGTCTGCTAACGCTCAAGGAACACCAGGATGATGTCCCAGGAGGACACAGCTCCTCTCAGGACTCCAGCTGGCCCTGCATGCATGTTTAGGAGTGCTTTTCTGCACTGCAGGCACAGCTTTATTTTAAATCCAGTAGTTCCTCTGTAACCTCTCATGAAGGAAGAATGTTTGCAACGCTGCCTGCAAATGAGGTGCTTGTTCCTGCCTTGTCATTCCAGTCTGGCTCTAAAATTAAAGACTGGATCATTTGGTGAAATTAAAGTTGTAAGAGAAGCAGCTGTGTTCTGGGGAGCCTCGTGGGACGTGTTTTTAGCAGCGAGTGCCTGCCCTGCAGAGAGGAGGTCACACCTTGGTCTCGGCACGTTCGTGTTTTACATGTGTGAATGCTGCATCTCACAGCTCGCACTCTGACGAGATCTTAGACACGAACTAGACATGAAATAATCATTAAAACATTAATTAATAACACGTGTAGTATTGGGTTTGTGTGTGCTACACGTGTGCAATGCTTGCTGTGAAAGCCCTGGGTAAAAATCTCTGCCCCTCATGTCAGATGATTAAAAAATGCTTCAGATGCTCTTTATGCTTCAGAGTCCCTCTAATTACATTTCATAGAAGGGCTGTTGTTTGTGCTTATTTAATAAAGCTGCAGTTTGTGGTTATGCAGGATAATAAATCTCCTCTTTCTCACAGAGCTGATAAAATACCTTCAAACCTGTACTCCACATACCTGCAAGCCTGTCATGCCATGAAAGAAAAGGTGTTACAAGGTAAAAAATACAGCATTTACTTACGGATCAATAAGAAATGTTCATTTTTCCACTGATGCCCTCCCGAATTGAAAATTTTCAAAGATTTATGGCTGAATAGGTATTTAATCCGTATAAGTAAGTGTTATGTTCTTTATGTTGTATTGAGGTGTTAAATACTTACTCCTGTAGTGACTTTTTCTGCCAGCCCTGCTTGGGTGGGATTTCTGCAGTCCCTGGGAGCTCTGTGCTGTGCTGAGGCTGCAGATGATGCCTGAGCCTGAGCTGGCTGAATTCCACCTCCGAGACCTTTCCATGAATCAGCGTTTGCAGCCTGAGCAGCTCAGCCCGGGCTGGGAATCTGCTGCGCTGGGAACCCGCTGTGCTGATCCCTTGTGCAGTGACACTCCTGGCATCCTCTTTTGAGAGAGGATTAGGGAGATCTGGGGGGGCAGGAGGGGCTGGGAAAGGGACTGCAGCTCCTGGTTTGTAGGTGTTGGGGTGGGAGGGCCCCCGCCGGTTTCGGGTCCCATCGCTGCAGCTTTACTGGGGCAGGATAATGGATATTTAATGAGGGTATTTAATGAGCTCTGCTGTCTCTGTCAGCAAGTAGGTGTTTCAAACACACCTTCCACTGTTTACACACAATCCAAAGGTCAGGCTGGTGAGCAGAGACGGTTCCCAGAGCGTGGTGGGGTTGAGCTACAGATTCACACTCTGACTGTGGAGACAAATCCGTAGCCAAGCCCTGCTCGGGGCCCTTGAAGCTCTCGGGAGGTGCTGCGGCTGGGGAGGCGCGGCAGAGCCGTCCCCGGGCCCGGCAGGTGTGCAGCANGCACCGCCCCTGACCTCGGGTGGCGCCTCCCGGGCAGCCTCAGCCGCGTCCCCTCCTGTCCCCTGCGCTCGGGTCCTGCTCCCTGCCCCCTGCCCCACCCCTGGGCTCTGCACACAGCCGGGATTTAGGGCAGGACTGAGCCCTGGGCAGCCCCAAACCCTTTGGTCAGTGCTCGCTCTTGCACGCGCGGGTGACTCGGTGGGCTCCTACCACCTTATTTTGCAGCGTGTTTACATCCAGCATCAATTCCAACCTTTGCTGTTTGCTGTTCTTGCTCCTGGGTGATTTGTTCCCGGCCCTCAGACATGAAGCTGTTCCTGTCTAACAAACTCTGGGGGGTTTGGGGCTGTGGCAGTCGCTGGTGGCAACTCTTCCTAGTGGTAAAAGGAATTTCCTTTTATTCCTTCTCTTGAACAAAAAGCCAGAGTAACATGGGACATCTGGAGAAGCTGATGATGTATCCATGCTGTAATGTCTGTCTCTGCATTTTGAGCCTGACTCCAGTCTTTTGAGGACAGCAAATGTTTCTGTGAGGGGCAGAGCTAAAGGAAGTGGGAAGAAAACTCTGAAAACAGAACTTTTTTGCCTGTTGTTTTCAAAAACTGAATTCCTTTTTGCAACGAGGCATAAATCCATAAATTATTAATTAAATAGCACATTCGGAATGTGTGAAAACAAAGCTCTGTGTGTGGCAGACTGACAGTTTGGGGTTTTGTTGGAGCTTCAGGAAAAGTAAATTCTGCTTCTTCAGAAAGTGCAGGCAGAGATTGCTGAGTGCATTTCCTCTCTTCCTTGTCTAGATGACTCCGAAGCAGAGCCCAGCCATCCCAAGGAGCCTGTGGAGCAGCTGAAGGCTGAACTGGCCGAGCTGAGGTCGCTGGTTGTGGACCAGGCTCAGTGGGAAGGTATGAGGGAGCTGCTTCTCACTGACTGTCCCAAAAGCTGCCTGAATGAAGCGTGGCTGGTGCTGGCCAAAGGCCCAGCAGGAGTTACTGCCACTGGCACCTGGAGCTGGTAATCCTTCAGAGCCGATAATCCTCCCAGCTATGAATATGTACATTTTAATGTCTGATGTATTGCCATGCTTAACTTGGGGTTTATCTTTGTGATAATCACACCAGTCTCTGCTGCCCCATGCCTGGGGCTCACCTGGTGGCTCGGGCCCCCTTTGGAAAGCACTTTCCTTTCTGGTGTGAAAACAAAATAATGCTGTGGATGCTGATCCGCTGTGCCCCAGCCAACATTTTTTGCTTATTAAAGCATTTCCCAACATACTTCTGACTCTGACTGATTAAAGTTTATATTTCCTTTGTTCTGGCTGCTGTGGGGGGTCGTAAATGTTCCATGCCTGCTGTCCTGGACCCCCTGTTCCCCTGTCCCCTCCCCGCAGAGGTGCCAGCTCGCATTGCCGTGATTTCGGACAGGCTCCGCAGCGTCCTGGGCGGCGGCAGCGAGGAGAGCGGAGCTGCTCCCTCGGGCTCCCCCGTCCCGGTGGCCGTTCCTGCCCCCAGGCTGGCACCCTGCCACCAGAGCGTGAGTACCATCTGCCCTGGGGTGAGGAGCAGTGGGGCTGGGCAGGGAAAAACGCATCTGGATAGGAGGTGTGAAAGGCTGCTTTGTCTGCCGACGGCAGGAAATGCACTTCTCCTTTTGCCTCCCTTATCCTGCCCTGCACAGACTATTCCTGTGTTTTAACCACCTGGAAGTTGCTGGATCACGGGATCTGGAGATATTTTCTACCGGAGCAGTCCTGTGATGGGCAAGGCTTTCCCCAGCAGCCTTGTCCAGGTGTTTGTTGTGTGCTGGGGTCATTCCTGGGCTGTTATGGGCTTAATTTTCCATCCTTAGTGGCAGGGGACCTGTACAACTTACAGCGAATATCATTAACCGGTGTGTCTCCGTGTTTTAATGCCAGGAAACGTAATATACACAAAGCAGAAAACCAGGTTGAGGTATCCAGCCTGACAAGCAGGAATCGGCAGCGTGGGTTTTACTCCAGGTTTATTCCTGGTGGTTTTTATTTCAGGTTGTTGATCTTCTGCTGACATCGTTCTGCCAAACCCTACTGGCTGCTTCCTCTTTTAACCCTCCTGACAGGTAAGATGGGAGTCAAAGGAGGACCAAAATTGGGTGATAACCAGAATTCCAGCTCTTGTGCGGGGCTGAGGAGGGACTTTGGGTGTTCATACCCCACCGTGCCAGGCTGGCAGCTGCAGGCTGCTTCCCCCAGAGTTTCTGCACTCCAAGAGCCTCACTCAGAGGTACACGAGGAAATAAAACCCATTCCTCCTCTGTTGTTACAGAACCCTTCAGCAAAGTGGCCTTTGGCTCTGCTTTGTGCTCTGTGACAGGGATTAAAACCCCCCTAAAAATCAGTGCCTGGGCTGGTGTTTTGGCGGTGGGGGATGGCAGGGAAGCCAATCCCTTTTGTGCTGGAATCGCTTCCCCCTGGCAAGGACCCGGGCTGGTTCTGGCCTGGCCGAGCAGGGAGAGGCAGCGCTCCCCTGGCCCTGGAAGCGCCGCTGGGCGTCGGCTCCTCCTCGGTGGAGCAGAGCCTGTAAACACGATGGGCAGCGCGTCAGTGGGAAATCGCTTTGTTGGGCAACAAGGACGTGCTGAGGAGCTGGCTGGGATCCCGGCTGCTCTCCCGAGGGCAGCGTGCTTTGGCAGCCAGGGCTTCCTTCCCTCTCTCTTGCACTGCTTTGCCCCGGAGCAGATGAATCACTGCTACAAACCTGACTGAAAAGCCGCTGTGACAAACAGGAGTCCCAGGAAATGGTGTCTGAACACAACCCCCACCTGATCTCCTCTGAGGATGGGTTTTTCTGTCATCTGGGCGGGAGAATCCCTCCCTCCCTCCCTGCCCCTGCTTTGCAGCAGGGCCTTGTCATTGCAATTCCTTTCTGCTTTGTTTTTGGATCCCATTTATTGCTCTGCCTCTCTTTGCCCTGTGCTCTGGCTGTGCCCCAGGCAGCTCCTCCTGTCCTTATTGTCACCTCAGAGGCCACTTTGGCCTGCTGAGATGGCAACAAGTATTTGAGATGCCATCCGCTGTGTGAGGCAGGGCACTGGTGGGGGGCATCTGCAGGGGTTCTCTGCTCAGGTACCCCAAAAGTGCCCCTTCCTTTGAGCCCGTGAATGGAATGATAATTGTGCTGTGTTTACAGACAGGCACGGATCAGCTTCAGGGTGTTTAAGCATTTTTAATTACCTATTCCTGTGTCGGGGATGAAGTTAATGAGCCTGTGGTTTCACCCTCTGCAGGCAGGGCCCGTGCCTCTCCCTGGTGGTGAAGATGATGTGTGGACACAGGAATCTCCTGCCTGCACTCCTGGGCAGGCTCTGCCAGCTTATTTATCACCAGGTCAGCTTTCCAGCCAGGAATCCTGTGGTGCTGAAGGCATTCATTTCCTGAGCTGGGGGGCATGGACCTGTCTGGGCTGCCCTGTGGAGGGACTTCACCAGCCTCCAGGCTTCCAAAAAATACCCTGTCTTGGTCAAAGAGCATGAAGTTGCCCTCAGGAACGTGAGGGGAATTTTTCCCTACAGAAATACTACTTGTGGAAGGTTAATGCATTCTGAGACATTTTAACAGAAGCTAAAATAGGCAAGTTTAGGAAAGAGACGAAAGAAAAATGGTAGAATGCTTCATTCCTAAGCTACCACATTGAATAATTCAGTTGTAAAAATTTAAAAATAAGATACTCCTATCTGGGCTGCAGCAGTGCATGGTTTTGTTATTAAAGAACTGCTTGGTTTGTTTCCTCTACCCTGTGATATTGCAAAGGTGAAAATAAGAGGCTGATAGACTAAACTAGCTGTCAGAGAAGCTAAAAAGCCTTGAGAATCCCAAAATCTGAATTAACGGTGAGTTATTTCAGGTTGCTGTATTACAGGAACCTCCAATTCTGCTGTGGGTTGTCTCTCATCTGCTCAGTTGTTGCTACAGTACCAGTGGCCAGAAACAGTGTTCTGCCCCTTCCCTGAGTTTTTTCCCTGAGAAACATTGTTTTGGTACAAAATGTTACAATAATACAAGTGAAGTATTACAGTATTAAAAAGGAAATATTAAAATGTTACAATGAAATGTTACAAGGAAAATGTAAAAAACAAAGTTACCAAAAATATCTCTCCTGTTCTTATTTTCCCTTTCAGGGTCCCTCCCTCAGTGCTGCTCATATTTTAGGACTAGCAGCTTTTGTGATCCACTTAAGTGAATGCAGAGATTTGATTCCTGGAGTGGAAGCCAGTTTTGGGGTGTCTCAGCCTGTTCCTGGACAGGCCCTTTCTGTTCCAGAGTACTGCAGCTCCTTGCTCGTGTGCAGGACAGAAGAGTCGTTTGCCTTCTGCCTGAGGTGAGATGGGGCATCCACCACCTCCCTGCTCCCTCCCCCAGGGTTTTGGGGTGCTGGGAAGGCTCCCGTGGAGGATTCCCAGAGCTTGTGGAGGTGCTTGAACCAACATACCATTGAGGCAATGGGGTGTTCCTTCCTTTTGTCTCTCAGGTTTTGCACTGCAGCAGCCGCTTACCTGATGTGCAAGTTTTCATCCTGTTCTCATGAAGATTTTTGTGCCTTGATTCCTCCTGGCCTGATCAAAAAGGTAAAAAGGAGAAAGTTTTGCTGTTATCTATGAAAAGGTTCAGTCTCAGCCCAATTTCCTGCTGCAGGTGCCTGTGCAAATATCACTCACACCAAGAAAACAGTGTAGAAATCCATCAGCTGTGGCAGTTCCACACAGGCAGAGGTGGCTCTGGGCCTGCCACATGCAGGGTGTGGTGTTTCCATTCCAGCTGCAGTTCCTCGTGCCACGGCTGAGCTTGGAAGCTCGGGGAGTCCTGTGTGAGGAGGCCACAGCTGCCCCAAGCTGGAGTTCGCTGTCCTGCCCCTCTCTGAACTACAGGAGAGCCAGCCTGTGCTTGTGGAAGCAAGCACGCTTCCAAGAGCTCTTGAAGGAAAAGGCATTCCAGGTACAAATCTTTCCCATCACCCAAATTCACCCTCTAATTCCCACTGTTTTAGATCTGCCCTTTGCAATTTCCTTATTGGTGATCAAGAGCTTCTTGTAAGAACTCGATGCCCCAAAGTGAGAACGAAATACCTGAAAAGTTGTCTGACAGCTGAGTCATGTGGGCTGGGATGTGTGCTCGGCGTTATTTGACGGGGATGATAAGGTAGAAAGAGAAAACCAGAGGTAAAACTTCTGTGTCCTACTTCTTGGAAAAGCAGGAAGTTGTAGAAGCTCAGGCACTGCAGAGCAAAGGCCTGTCCATCACCCTGGCTCCCTGCTGGGCTCTCTCTGAAGTGATGGAGAGGCAAACAGCTGGAAATCCTTGCTTTTCTGGTGCTTTGTCTCAATGCCAGAGCTCCCCTGAGCCACCTGTGCACCTCGGGTTGCCCGGCCCAGCCTCGCTCAAACCACCTCAGCTATTCTCTTTGTGCCACCCTTGCAAAGTCTCTGATTTGACAGACTCTCTCTTTTTTTAACCTACTTCCTCTAAAACTGGTTTGGCTTTGTGCAGAGCAGTTTGTGGTGTTCCTAGAATGAGTCCTTGTGCTTGGCTGGCTCCATGTCCAGGGCTGGAACACCCCACCTCTCTTTGATGCTCACACAGCCTGTCTGGCTGAGGAGCTCTGCTCGTTTTACCTTTCTTTCTAAGAACACACGCTCATCCTGGTGTCTGGGCTCGGAGGTGATGAGCGTGTTTGGAAATGTCAAAGCGTGGGAGGCTTTATGGGATTGATTTCCATGAATTTTTGAAGGCCAGTGGGATTTTAGCTTGAATTGTTTTATAAGAGAAACAGGACAGGAACTTCTTTGGGTTGATGTCTCTTGTTTCATCTCTCTTAACCCACAGGGGATTGTGTCTGGAGAGGAAGTGAAGGTGGGGTTTGGGCTGGGCAGCAGGTGGCTGTTCTGCACAAGTTATTTCCCTTGCTGTTCTTCCCTGCTCCTAAATCCTTGCTTTCCCCAGCTGTCTTTCAGAGAGTGGCTGCTGATGGAGCTGGAAGTGTGCCCTGAAAAGGACATTCTCTCTGCTTCAGAAAGGTAGGGGCCAAGGGGCTCTGTTGGAAAGGGGATAGTGCAAGAGTCTCCCATCGAAATCAGGGAAAAGCACTGAAGATCAGGAAGTAAATAAAGAGTGGCTGCAGGATACAAATGCCTGCTGCCTGCTGCGGTTTGTCCTGAGTTCAAGCACGGCTGGAGTGAGATGTGTGTGTGTTTTTACTTGAGGAAGGCCAGGCTGGATGGGCCTGGGAGCAACCTGGCCTGGTGGAACCGTGGCAGGGGCTGGAACTGGATGGGCTGTGAGGCCCTTCCCCACCCAAACCATTCGCTGGCTCTCTGAGGCTCACCCACACAGCCTGCATGTGCAGCCCTTCCAAATAACTGGGCACAAACCCTCCCTGGTCTGGAAGCCAGAGCTGGGTGGGGTGTGCTGGAGGACTCTTCATGTCTGTACTTACATGGTGCTTTTATCTGAGCACACATCACTCATCACACTTGATGTGTGAGCTTCCTTCTACATCAAGGGAAGGGCACCGTGCCAGCAGATTTCCCATCTCCTCCTTTTCCTTACTGCAGACAGGATTTCCATTACTGGGCCATCTACCAGCGGTACCTTCCTGCACCTTCTGCTGCTGGTGGCTGTGATGGAGACCTGGAGAAGGCGTGTGGAGTCATCATCAATGCCATCCTGGATTCCTCACAGAGGTATTCTGTGCCTCGAGGCTGCGCGCTGGGAGCTTGTCCCTTCCGTGGGGCTGGGGAAGCCATTCCCTTCTGGTCGGGCTGGAAGGGGGAGCTGGGAGGTGGCCCCGGGTGAGGCACCAGTCTGTGCACAAGCGTCTTGCTCTGGGTGACAGAGGTCTGGGGCTGCAGCCACAGAGGGCCCTTGTCTGGCTGTCTTTTTTAAGTTGACTTTGTACTCGGATTTGTTCGGCCAGACAAGCAGCAATGCCCCAGGGGAGTGGCTGGAGCTGGAAAATGAGGAGGGAGGTTAGAGGAGAGCTGCTGTCTCAGCTTTAGCTTATTTAAGGCACAACGTTTGAGCTCTGTGTTCATCTGAAGCGTCTGACTGTTTGAACTGTGCTTTCCCCTGGGCTAGCAGGGTGAGTGACCTCATGTGTCCCCTAATTTCAGGCTGGACCTGGCTGGCTGTGGCCAGTCGAAGATGTCGGTCAGCCCCGAGATTCTCTGCAGGCTGCAGGTGATTTCAGACTGTGAGGTGTTACCTGGAGGTTCAGTCCTTGAACTTGACCAAAGTATTCCCTCATTCCTCACTGTTGGTGAGGCCCCATTCGGCTCTCACGTGTGAGCAGCACTGTGGGGATTGAGAGAGGCTTTTCTTGCTGATCTCTGCTTGCTTCAGAGAAGCCAAGAGGGTTGGAGAGCAGGCTGGTGTGTGGCCCTCACTGGTTTCCCCACCACCCTGTTCAGGAGCTGGTGCTGGAGCTGAGGTGCAGGCCCAGGCTGCTTCCCGGCTGCTCGGCTGCCCAGAGACACTTCCTGCTCGAGATCCTCCGGGGAAGGCTGACAGCCAGCCAGCATGGATCCGCTCTGGGAGAGCAGCTGTGCAGGCAGCAGGAGCTGCTGCTGCACAGAAGGTGAGCAGCTGGGAGTGCCTCCAGCAGTGCTGCTGCTCGGGGCAGGGTGGTGTGTGCAGTGTCCTCCCCTCTGGTTCCGCAGCCAGTGACGGTGACGCCGCGTGGCGCGGGGACGGCCGTGCAGGGACTCTCACTCCCTGGCCCCCACTGGAATTAGCTGTGTTCCCACGTGCCATCCTGGGCTGCCAGTCGCCCCTGCAGTAGGCTGGATGCCACACAGCTTCATGGGGAGGGTGATTCTCTCCCTGGCAGGCACCTCAGTATTGGGTTCTTCCCTGCCTCAGGGTTCTGGTCGGGCTCCCTGCGTCCACGCTGATCACCACGTGCTGGAGAGGAAACAAAGCAGTGCTGGACTGTGACGACTTTTTTTGTTTTGTGAACTCGGAGCTGGTAGGTGTCGTGAGCCAAATGGTGACTGGGAAATGCTCTAGATGAACACCTTACATTTGAATTTAGGGAAGGAGGTCGCATCCAAACTACCCAGGGATGCCGTGGCTGCCCCATCTCTGGAAGTGTTCAAGGCCAGGTTGGAGCAACCTGGTCTGTGGAAGGTGTTCCTGCCCACGGTCCCTTCCAACCCAAATCATTCCATGATTCTGTGACTTTTGGGTTCATTCATTTGGAATCGTGGTGGCATTTTACACTGTTGAGAGCAAATCCTTGGGAGTCACTTTGGTGAAGTGGGTTACAGACAAACCTCCAGCGTTGCCAGGGAGGCCTGGAAGGGGCTGAGCATGAGCCCTGCTCCAATCCCTCTGTCATGCCAGGGCCTTGCACTGTTTTGCTGTAGAGTGAGATCCTCATCCTCCTGAGAAACATCCAGGGACACCCCTGCAGCTTTCTGAGGGAAGGGTGTTCGACTCGCAAGTCCCTCGGGACGCTGCTTTGTGCTCCATGGAGAGCTGATTTCTATTTATTCATCCTGACTGGCCCTTCCAGGCCCTCCTGCACTGTGATATTAGTCACAGCCAGAAACCTCTGTTCACCCCGAGGCTGTTAATCCATCTGCTGCTGCCAGCCTGGCCTCGGGGTGGGCAGGGATGCGGGGGCTGTGCAGCACGGGTCTGTGGGAGTGCTCTGTGTAGAAACCACGTTGCTGCCATCTGAGCTGATGTTCAGGACTCACAGGGTGGTTCTGTGCTGTCTGTGCCAGACACCTGAAGTGCTCTAAGGAAATCATACTGCAGAGGAAAGGAATGATTTGTTTTCTCTTCCTTCTCCGTGTCTTCCTGCAGAAGAACGTCTGTTCCAGGGGGTATGCGCTCTCCTACGACATCACAGCTCACTTCTTCAGGGTAATGCTGCTTTTGGCACTGCCTCGCCGTCCCTGCTCAGAGCTTTCCTCCTGATACACGAGGTGTCCCCTTTGCACCCTCCTTCTGAGGCCTCTTGGTGTCATTCTGAGAAGAGCAGCAATCCAGGGGAATGAGGGGGGAGGCAGCAGGAGGAAGCTGTGGTGGAGGTGAATTTTAATACAATGCAGCAGAGCTGGTGGGGGAAGGAGCTGCTGGTAGACATTTCTTTTGCTGAGCCGTGCTGACCCCTACAGTTATCTCTGATCAGTTCACACACGCTCAGTGAGGGACTTGGAGCAGCAGAGAGGGATGTGTGGAGTCACCCTGTCATTTGTCCTCTTCCAGGGCCTGCTTAATGCCAGCCTGGACTGCGAGGATGCAGCAGAAGGGGTCAACGAGGCTCTGGCAAGGTGTCAAACCAGGTGTCCCGTGGTGCTCCTCTCTGCAGCGGTAACTGATCTCATCTTGGCTCTCTGATTTTGGGAGAAATCCAGCACCAGTTCAGAGAGTTTGTGTTAAACACTATCGAAGTGTGTAACATCCAGCAGAAACCCTTAAAGCCTTTGGGAATCTGCAGAGTGTTTTTGTGCCCTTGGTATTGCTGACCCCAGCTCTGGGCTCCTTGGGCTGTTGCCACAGAGGCTGTTCCAGAGAGGGGAGCTGGAGGCTCGTCCTGGTCTCTGATGCACTGCGTGGGCTGGTTGTTGCATCACAAGCACCCAAAATGCCCCAAAATCCCAGGTTTTTTTCTCTCTCCCGTGTGTAACTCCTCACGTGTGGCTTTACACAGGTTTTGGTGCCTGTGATGAGCGTGGCCATCACCTCTGTGGAACAGTTCTTTCCCTCTGACTGCTCCTGCCAGAGGGGTCCCAGGGCACCCTGGTGTGAGCGTGGTCACAGCTCTGCATTTCCAGGGTGTGACATTTCTCCCAGTTCTGATGTCTGCATGTACAACTTGGACTTTGTCACTAAGGAGAGGGGGAAAACCCCTTTCTCTGAGTACCTGGCTGTACCTGGCTGCAGCCAAGTCCTGAGCACCCCGCCACTAATGCTGCTGGCTCCCATCTTTGTCCCCAGCTCTGGTGGCCGAGGCTGGAGCCAGTGCTTTGCTCCCAGTGGAAGAGACTCTTTGGGGCTCCACTTGCAGAAGAACTGGACAGGCTGAGGGGCTGGCATGGCTCAGGTACCAGGTGTGTGTGAGGGATGGAGCTGCTGTCCTGGAGGGACCAGCCCTGGGGCCCGGGCAGGATGGGATGCTCGCATGGGCTGAGGCTTGCAGGACAGCTCCAGACAGACTCCTCTGCAGGGCTGAAACTCAAAATGGGTCATTCTAATTATTGAGCCTGGCCCCGTGTGCAATGTGGGTCAGAGTGCTTCCCCAGAAGGGGATCTCTGCAGAGGAGACTGGGAGGCAGAGTCCTGGTTATTCACAGCCTCAGCACGGCGTTGAGTCATTCCCTTTGCTCCCTGGATTTGGGGGATCTGGGCTCCTGAAGCTGCTCACTGGCTGCTTGCTTCCTTCTTTCCCTCTCCTTGCACCGCCCTGCAGCTGTTCTCCAAAAGCTGGGAGTTTATGTAAGAATCTCCTTGCAGGTTGTGGCAGGTGATAATCACATGCTTCTGTAGTGTAGAGTTACTGCCTGTCCAACTGCTGATAAAAGAGATTTGGGAATGCTTCTGTCTGCTTCCAGACTTTGGCTTTTTTACAGCCGTCTCCAGGTAGCACCCAACTACCACAACAGGGAAAATCAAGTGGAGAGAATGATTTATTTTTTTTGTCCCAGTCACAAACTTGCACCTTTGCCCAAGCCCCCGATTTCCTCCTCATTCACAGCTGTACTTTCCCCCCCTTTTTTATGTCCAAACCCATGACATGTCTGTTCTGTTTCCAGGTTCCTTTGTTCAGGAGCAGTTTTCCCTCCCTCTGACCCGCCTTGGCTCTCGGCTGCCTTCCTGCACGGTGCCATCCTGCAGCAGTTGCCACGAGGGCGAGGGAGGGAGGCACTGGAGAGGCTGGGGACTGACGCAGAGCAGGCAAGGCTGGGTGCATTTTATGTGTCTGCTCTTCCCTGCACCTGACAACTGGAAATAGGAGGTCTCTAACAGAGAGAAGTCCTGAGATAGTGCTGCATCCCTAGTGATCCCTGCTGGGAGATCTTGCTGGTGGCTAGTTGATAAAACGTGGCTGTAAATTGCCAGTTGCTGAATTCTTATCCTAAAGGCAAAGTTGTTCCAAGCTTAAAGTTTTAACTCTGGCGCCTGTGAAGTCAGGGAGGGCTTTTCAACAGCTGCTTTAAAAACTGAAGCTGGAGAGAGCCCTGCAGAACTGGAGAGCTCGAGCCATGGCATGCCAGGATTCCCTGTGCCTCAGACAACAGCAGTCCTTGTGGGTTTTAGCTCGGGCAGCTTGGCTGCAAAGTTAAGGAGATGCAGGAAGTTTGTGAGACAGCAGTGCAGGCATCTTAAGGGCTCTGGGGAGTTGTGCTGGGGTTCCCAGAGACAGATTTCCTGGGGGTTTTCTCAAGTCTGGTCCAGTGCCTGTCAGTGTGAGGGGAGTTCTCCGGAGGGCTCTGCTGAGGAGGAAGCTGTGGGTTTTCTGGCTGTGGATTTTCCAGGGAACAGCCAGGATCGGAGCTCAGCACGGGGAGTGTCCAGAGGCTCACAGGTGACAGTGCTGAAGTGGAACCCGGGCCTCCTGTTTACTGTGGAGGTTTTATTGCTCCAGGCAGCAGCTCCTCTTCCTGTGGGATTGACTCCTCCACTGTACTGGTCTGGAGCCAGGAGCTGCCAGTTGGAAACTGGTGTCTCTGAGCACACTTGGTACACGGGGAACAACTGCAGCTGTCACCTCAGCATTCCTGGAGGGTGCCAGGGCAGTGAGAACCGTGGGAGGGCCGAGGGGAGCTGGGGTCCCAGCAGGTGAAACACTCTGTCGTTCATCCAGGTCCACTCTGGGAAGGTACCTGGTGAAATGTTTGTATTCCCTGACTGGGAGGGTCAAGTTCCCGGTCACCGCTACAGGTACAGCTAACAGGCAGCCTCTTTTCCCTGCAGCTCCTTGTTGCTCTGCTGTTCTTCTCACTCCTGGATCTCATCTCTGCCAGAATAGCACCAAAGGTGAGCTCAGCCCCGAGGGAATTCTCATGGCACTGGATGTGTCTGATCAGCTTGGTTTGCTGCCCAAAAATGCTTTGTAGCAGCGCTGGGAAGGCTGGGAGCTTGTTCTGCCAGGAGGAAGGGATCAGCAACACCCCAGCCAAGCCTTCTGTTCCCATCAGATCAAACCTGCGTTTTCCTCTCACTGACGTTATCTCCCCTTTCACTACTTTTATTTCTCCTCCTGGATGATTTACTATTTTCAGTCTCCTGTTCAGACTTTACACCTCCCAGGTAGTTCAGGAACCTCGTATCTCGCTCAGCTTTTGTGTAGCATCTCACATCTGTCAGATGATGTTTTCCCTCAGGCTGGAATGTGGCACTTCATGGGAGAAGGGCTGCCCAGCAAGGAGGAACATTCGTTTCCAAATGGTTTAATGCTGTTGGGTGAAGGAGCAGAGATGACAGGCTGCTTCCAGCTGCTGCCTGCCCTGAGCATCCTGCTGCCTGGGAGGGCTTGTTTCTGTCCCTTCGCTGTCACCTCAGCTTTGAAGTGCAGCCATTTGGGGAGTCACCTCACAGATGGGATCAGGGAGCAGATTCAAGGCAAAAGTAACCATTTGGTCTCAGTCTGCCCACGGGAGAGTCTGGGGGAAGAGCCAGGGAGGAGAGAAACGGTTTGAGCAGACAGAGCTGGGAGGGGAATCTGTAAAATGAGCGATGTAAGAAGAAACCCCACAATAATCCCAAGACATGTTGTCACTAGAAACGTCTAGGGTGGAACTGGGTGATCTTTAAGGTCCCTTCCAACCCAAACCATTCCCTGATGCAGCCTTCCCCTCTCAGCTGAGCCCTGTGGTGGCCTGGTTTGGTGAGGAGGACACTGCTTTGCCCTGGTGCCCAGTTCCCTGGGGGGATCCAGGCTGCCAGGTGAGGGGAAGGCCTTGGGCTAAACTCTTAAGGTCCTTTAGCAGAGCGCTTCATGTGCAGTCCCTTGGGGTTCCTTTCTGCTCTGATGCAGCTGCAGCCCAAAGACAAACCAGACCTCTCCCTTCTGACACCCAGGAAGGAGTGGATTTTCAGACATCTCTGGACTGGTCCCTGGAGATCCTGCAGTGCCTGGAAGCGAGGGGCACCTCCTGGCCCCTGCTCTTCCATTCGTCAGAGGGAGGTGAGTCCTGTCCCAAGGGGTGGAAGGACGGGTGACCCAGCCCTTGGGTTGGAGTGCCCCCATGAGAAGAGGCTGCTGGGCCTTTGGAAGCAGCACAAAAAATGCTTGTGTGAAAGCTGAGAACATCCTGCTTCTATCCCAGAGTTTGGCAGGCCCAACTGATGGTCGGGAATGCCCGAACTCAGGTTTGTTCCTGCTGGTAGAGAAAGCCTGAGGGGACAAGTTGCTTCTCTTGCTGGTCACCGTATTTATTGTGGGCTGGAAGGAAACTGTGCAGCCCCTGTGCTGCTCCAGAGGTGTGAAAGGTGGCGTGAGGCCCTCTGAAGGTGCTCAGTGCTCCTTCCTGTCCTCGCAGGCCCCGGGAGGTGCCGTGTCCTGCGCAGCGCGGCCTCGGAGCGCCACACCCGGCTCCTGCCCCTGGCATTCTACAGGTAACGCTGCTGGGCTGGGGAGGAGCAGGGAGGGCGATGTGGGGGATGCTTGGCATCCCCAGCAGCTGGCGTGGAGGTGAGCACAGCTACCTCTGAGCTGAGCTGTGCAGGAGAGGACCCCTCATCAGGGCACGATGCTGTTAAAGGAGCCCTCTGTCTCGTGCTAAAGAACTGTGCTGGAAGTGTCCCTTCAGCCTTGTGCTGCAAACACGAGGTTTTGGAGCCACGTTTGCTTCCTGGGGTGAAATGCACACAATGGGACTCAAATTAACCAGGGCAGAGTCCCACGGAGCCAGAGCTAACAGAGCCCGTGTGTGACTCCTCCAGCCTCACCCCCTGCTTCCACCGGGAGCTGCTGCAGCGGGACCCGACCTTCCTCAGCGTGGCACTGCAGCTGTACATCCAGCTGCTCCAGCTCTTTGTGGAAGGGCAAGTCCTGCCACAGTCTGACCAAGACCCCACAGAGCACGTAAGCAAAGCTTGGACTCTTTTTTTCTCCTGTCATAGACCCAGAATGGTTTGGGGTGGAAGGGACCTTAAAGCTCACCCAGTGCCACCCGTGCCATGGGCAGGGACACCTCCCACTATCCCAGAATGCTCCAAGCCCCGTCCAGCCAGGCTTTGGACACTTTCAGGGATGGGGCAGCCACAGCTTCTCTGGGCACCCTGTGCCAGGGCCTCACCACCCTCACAGAGAAAAAATTTCGTCTTAATATCCAGTCTAAATCTATCCCTTTTCAGCTTAAAACCTCTTGTAACTGGTCCTGTTCCTTAGCTCTTCCCCTGCAGCAGCACTTGCAGCATCCCTCCTGTTCCCACCTTCCCCGTGCAGGTGCCCTTGCTGGCAGCAAGTTCCTCGTTCCCTGGGGCAGGGAGGAGCTGCCAGGGCGGCTCCCAAGCCCCAAACACCCCCTGCCCTCTGGGCTGTGACAGCCTCGGCTGTGGGGTCGTGGCTCCTGCTTCTCTCCTGAAGTAGGGACAGCACTGAGGGTGACGTTCTGCGGGGTGTCCATGGCCGTGTCTCTCCCGTGTCGTGCAGGATCCCTTGGAGTTGATCTCTGCAGCCCGGCGGTTCCTGCTGGGAGCCATCCCACACTGCCAGGCCCAGAGCTTCGGGAACATACAGCCGGTACGTGCAGGTGTTCTTCCTTTTCTCCCGGGGCGTGAGCTGGGAGCGCTGCTGCGGCTCCCTCGGGCACCGATCCCGTACCTGTGCCGTGCTCCCTGCTTCCCTGACCCACCCGGGAGCAGGGGGACACCTGGTGCTCAGCCGGCGCCACGGCCGCATCCTCCTCCGCTGCCAGCCCGGCAAACCCTGCCCTCGTGTGGTCACTGCCGCTGGGGCTGAGGGAAGTGTCGGGCACAGCCAAGGGCACGAGTGGATGTTTCCTCCTCCTCTGCCTGTGCTTGGCTGAGAGGCAGCAAAAAACGCCCCGGTGTAGCTGGAAGTGGCTTTGAGGAAGCACGAGCAGCTCTAAACCGGCTCCCTGCCCTCTCCCCAGCTCCTGAGCACCTGCGAAGAACTCGACCCGGAGCTGGGAGCCACCCTGCTGCACTTCTCACGGCCTGCTGAGGACATGGGGCTGGAGGAAGAGCTGGAACTGTTCTGAGGAATGGACGCGGCCCAACACCTCGGTTACATCTACCACAAGGAGCCACCTTTCTCACCTGGGCCGTTTTTTCAAATTACTTTGTAAATAATTTATTACAAGCATAACCATGAAGCTCTTGTTACAATAAAAAGTAGGTTACAAATTTTCAGTTTAGACTTGCTTTGGGAATCATAATTACGTTGGTTTTTTTTCTTTTTTTTTTTTTCTTTTTTTCCAAAACAAAATGTCTCCTGAAAGTTGTCCCACTGTCCTCTGTCCCCCTCGAGGCCCTGAGGGCACCTCTGTGCAGGCAGGGAACAATTGTGGCCAACTTGGTTTCTACAACGTGTGCGTGGGGCTGGGGACACGAAGGGGCGCTGCCAACGTCCCCTCCCCTGGGATTAGACACTCTTAGTACAACACCGCTGAATCAGACGTGAGCATGGAAATCACTGCATGAGAACAAGCCTTTTCTGAGCAAGCTGAAGCTAATTCCACGGAGCTCTTTGGGAGACTAAAACGTAGATTAAAAAATCTCCACTGCCGTACGGCTTCTACGGGGCTGGGCGGGGAAGGCGGCCCCGGCCCCTCAGGTGGGCTCGGGCTGTGCAGTCACTTCTGGCTTCACCGCCTGGCCTTCCGCAGTCCCTGAAGGAGTGAGGAGGAGGATGGGCTCTGGCTCCAGCGGCTTGACTTTGTCCTGAGTCTGGGTCAGAGGGTGCACCATGGACATGTGGACGTTGAGGTTATGGGCCTTCTCGAAGCGCTTCCCGCACTGGTCGCAGGCGAACTCCAGCTCCGCCTCGGCTTTGTGCTTGGTCATGTGGTACTTGAGGGACGCGCGCTGGCGGCACTGGAACCCGCAGATCTCACACCTGCCAGAGGCAACGGGGGCTCAGCGCCGGCCTCGCTCAGCCGGGGAGAGCGCTGGGGCTGGAGCAGGTGTTGGGGATGGACGTTTCATTCAGTCACAGAACCCTGCAATGGTCCCTTAAAGCTCATCCCATCCCACCCCCTTCCTTGGGCAGGGACACCTTCCACTATCCCAGGGTGCTCCAAGCCCCATCCAACTTGGCTGTGAACATTTCCAGGGATGGGGAGCCCACAGCCTGTGCCAGGGCCTCACCACCCTCACAGGAAAGAATTTCTTTCCAATATCCCTTCTAACCCTGCCCTCTGGAAGGGCAGCCATTCCCCCTTGTCCTGGTACTCCAGGACCTTGTCCCAAGCCCCTCTCCAGCTCTCTTGGACCCCCTTTAGGCACTGGAAGGGGCTCTAAGGTCTCCCTAGAATCTTCTCCAGGCTGAACATGCCCGGCACTCTTAGCCTTTCCTCACAGCAGAGGTGCTCCATGACCCTCTCTTCATTCACTCCGTTTAAAGGGATCCAGCCAGGATGCTGCCAGCTCCGGGCAGGGCTTGTATCCCAGAATTACTGTGCCAGGGTCAGTGACTGATCCCTTTGATCCCCGCTGGAATCACTTACTGCAGGGGCTTCGCTCCCGAGTGCCGCATCTGATGGACCGAGAGGTGTTTGCGTTGCTTGAAGGTCTGCCCACACTCATCACAGATATAGTTCCGTACCTCTGCCGCGGGAAACGGGAGAGAGTCACGGATTCTGCTGAATTCCTGCAAGGTGCCCTGCACACGCAGCTGCCCACGCTCCCTGCAGGAGCCCGAACCCCTCCCCTGCCTCCCCGTGTCCCCCTTGTTCCAAGCTCACAGGCACACAGGGAGCCCCGGCCCCCTCCCGGAGCCGCAGCACCTCCCCGCGTGGTGCCACGAGGCGCTGGGGCTCTGTGACCTGTCCCCTGCCGGCACACACCTGTGTGGATGAGCTTGACGTGCCGCTGTAGGTACCGGTCGATCATGAACACCTTGTTGCAGCCAGGGTGAGGGCAGGGCCTCTCCCGCACCTCCTCGTGGTGCTCTTTGATGTGTTTCTGCAAAGCAAGGACAGAGCTTCTGACACGGAACAAACTGGGTGCACAAACACCGAGACCACCATGTGAAAAACCAGGATTTGCATCCCAATCTACCCAGGATTTGCATCCCAGTCTACCAGGGGCTTTAGCCGGACATAGCGGAGCCTGTTCCAAGGGCTGCTGTGAGCCAGTGGCCGGCTTCCAGGACAGGAGGAACAGGGAGAGCCAGAGCAGACTGGAAAAGGACAGGGCTCCCAGCAGGCTGCTTTCAGTGGCTCACTGCCTCCTGCAGCGCAGGGTGGGGAACGAAACCCATCAGGGATCCTCTGCTCGCATGGAAGCGGCTCCAGAGTCCTGGGAGCCACAGGAGTGGGGCAGGAGCAGACCCGAGCTCACCTTCATGCCGTCGGCCCCTCTGTAGACAGCAGTGCAGCCCTGGTAAGGACACTTGTAGATGGTGGGCAGCTCCTCCCTGCAACCAGAGGTGGGTGAGGCGTTGTGGGCGTGGGGCTGCAGCCCAGCCCAGCCCTGCCGGACCCTCCTTACCGTTCACATTTGATTTTTTTTTTCCAGCCTGGCTTCGGCCCTGGCTTCTTCCTTATTTTGGGCTCTTCCGCCTTCTTTGCTTCTTTACTGTCACTTTTCTTGCCAGAAACCCTCCAAGAAAGAACCGGAACAGTGGTTTAATAATTGATCTTGGTTTTAGGCCCACCTAAGTGTCCCCAGGAGTTAGAGCTGACTGTGACCTGGCAGAGCAGGAGCACACACAGCCCCAGGTGCATGAGCTGCGCTGTGGCTGTGCCAGGCCGGGGATGAGGCCCAGCTTTAACCCAGTGGGGAGCCTGGGGGCACCTCTGCGACCCCCAGGCAGGAATGTGGAGGGAGCAGAGCCATAAGGAAAGACACGCTGGCCCCATGGGGGTGGGCACCAGCCCCCCACCCACCCCGAGAGCCCCTTACTTCTTCTCAGGGTAAGGCTCGAAGGAGTCATCTGAAGATTGCACATTTCTCTTCTCGCTTTCATCATCGCTCAAGAAGTCCCTGAGAGAGAGAAGTTGCCCTTTACCGACGTGACCTCGGGCTGACCCTCGGCACCAGCAGTTCCCCATTCCCAGCACATCCATCTCCCCCGGGGCACAGCACGGCGCCGCTCCACGTGCTCTCCTCCCCGTCCTCTCCCCGAGCAAACACAGCGCCGGTGAACACAGCAAAGACCCAAACCAGGTCCTTTTAGGGCTAAATCTCTGCAAGAATAATCAAACCACTGTCAGGAGAACAAAAAAGCGGCTGTTACTGAAAGGATCTATTCATGGGTGAGGGATGTGGCTGCCACTTCCTCTACTGGGAAAAGGAATTTTGTGGAGCAAGAATGTCACATAATTGTCTGGCGCAGGTTAATGAAGCTGCGGGTCATTCTGTATTCCCTCAAATGTAACTGCCACATTTGGATTTTTCTTCTTCCTCCTTTTAGGCCTTAGGCCATACGAGAACCAATTAATTCCTGAAGACAGGAAATAGGCAATAAATTGTTGCGGCCCTTTTAATGTGACAGCTGCCAGGCTCAGCTGACGCTGGAGTCACTCTGCACTTGGCCCTTTAGACTCGGAACGCCTGAATTCGTGTATTTACAGCCCCATTCCAAACACCTGGGTTGGACTGAGCCAAATCCTTGCTCACCACGGACTGTGGAGCTGCCAGGTCCCTCCCGCTCCCGCTTCCCAGTTAACGGCTCTCCCCGGGAGCAAACGGGGTGGTTTCTCCCCGTGCCACCCCATGCCTGCATTCCCGCTCCCACTGCTGTCCCGCAGCCCCGGCTGCAGAGGGAACTGCCCCGAGGCTGAGGGGCTGGAGCAGCGGCTCCCGGCACGGCTCCTTCCCCGGCACGGAGAGGGGACAAAACAGGGCCAGGAGTGCTGCAAGCAGGCGACGAGCACGGAGAGCACGCGTGTGCAAACCCCCCAGAGCACAGGAGGGAGCTCGGAGCCTCAGTGCCACGAGCTCTGTGATGGCCGCGGCAGAGCCGCCGCTCCGAGCCCCCGGCGCTGGTGGAGAAAGAGCTCCCTGGGTCGGGGGGTTCGCACTGGCAAAGAAGACATTTAGGCTATTTTAAACCCACTCTTCTCTCACCCCTCAGAAAGGTCACTGAACTCGTCTTTTACCCGCTCATCCGACGTTGCAGACAGAACCTGCTTCCCACTCAACTGTCCTAGGGAATGAAGGAGAACACGGTGCGTTACAAGGAAAAGCAGCAGACCCACGTCGGCCGAGGAGGAGCCGACTGCTCCGGGGGCGCTCGCGTGGTCACCCCGAGGGGAACACGTGCTCCGTGGCAATCAACGATTGTTTAAACCAAACTGTCCCCTCTGCCCAGAAATGGCTCTCCCTGTGCTCCACCTTGACCCTGCAGCTCCCAGGAGCAGCTTTTGGTTCCTCCTGTGACACCCATAACTGAAAGAGTTGTCCCCAGGCTGCCATTCCTGTGTCCAGCAGCAGACATCTCCCGCGGGTGCCGGAGCTGAACACAGCCCCGCTTCTGGAGCTCAGAACGGGTGTTAACTCCTCACTTCTGGAAGTGGCATTTGGGGCAGTTCACCCAGCCCAAACCCACCCAGCAGTTTTCCTTTAGGGACAGAAGGGGCTCCTGGGATTCAGCATCAGCTGCTGTGGAGCAGGGAAACACAACTTCAGGGTGGAGCCCAAAGAAACATCTGGCAAACAGTGCTGGGGAACCAGGGACAGTTCTGTACCTCCGGAAAGAGCACGGCAGGGTCTCCCTGTCAGAGGGGGAACAGCACACACGGCCATGAGTGTGACCCCATGTTCCTCTGTCCCTTCTGCACGGCTCAGCGTCCTCCTCTCTGATCAGAGGCCAATCTCTGAGCACTTCCCAGAAGGATCTCTGCCCTCCTTGAGGAACAGCAGCCAACAAGGAGAAGGCCCAGCCCCTTGTCACTCCCTGGGCCACCTCTCCAGCTCCCTGTCCTTCCCCGGAGGCCGGGAGGGAGGTCAGGAAGCCAATCCCTTACCTGTGGCAGTGCTCAGCGGGGACACGGGCTGTGGCAGGGCCTGCTCCTGGACGGAGGCCGCGCCGTCCAGCTGCGAGGGAGACGGGTCCCTGTCCTGCGGCGGCTCCTTCTCCACATTCAGCGGCACCGCCGCGGTGCCTTTGTTGGTGGGCTGCTGGCAAGGAGCTGTCCTTACTGGAGCATGCTGGGCTTTGGGAGCAGGAACAGCCTCGGCATCGTCCGCCCCGGCCCCGTTGTCAGTCAAGCGCTGCTGTGCCGTGCCCTTGCTCCACTCCCGCTTGACGGACCGGGCGCTGTCGAGCAGCACCGAGCTGCAGTCCGAGTCCGTGTCCATGACGTAGTCGTGGCCGTCGCCGCAGCCCCAGACGGCGCGGATGATGCCGCAGTACTCGGAGGAGAGCACGCTCCGCAGCCCGGGCACCGAGGCGCAGCTCCCGGCGTGCGCGTGCGTCCACGTCACCAGGCTGTGCAGGCACTGCGGGCTGGACGTGATCAGGTCAACTGGCGTGGGGAGAGGCAGCACGGTCAGGCCCGGGCATGGCGAGGACACGGAGGGGACGGGGATGTGGATCTGCTCCCCGCAGGGAGGCGGGTGGGAGCCACCCCGAGGGGCTGCGCCCAGAGGGCTGGAGCGGGGCAGCCCCGGCGCCTGCCAGGATCACAGAACCGCTGAGGTTGGAAAAGGCCTCTGAGATCGCTGTGCCCAACCTAGGACCAAACACCACCCTGCCAGCCAGACCGGAGCACTGAGCGTCACGTCCAGGCTTTCCTTAAACACCTCCAGCAACACTGACTCCACCACCTCCCTCCACCATTCGCTTCACAGCTGAAAGGGTATTTCCAACTGTCCCCAGTGCCCGACACCAGCTAGGACAGGCCTGGCACTGCCCCCCAAATCTGCTCTGCCTGTTCTTCCCACCCCCAGGTGAGCCTGTGCCTATTTGGTGCAGCTCAGGAAGGTGAAGATTCTCCTGGGAAGCCAGAGGGAGGAAGGAGAACCATAACCAGCTGTGTCGAAGGACACCAGAACCCTCCTGGGTGTGGTCACTCCTCACCACCCATCAACCCCAGCCCTCCGCTGGTGGCGTGGCAGAAGGAAAAGGGGAGTGGGCACTCACCCAGGCAGGAGGCACCTCCTTCCATACCCGGCTGCGCCTGGACCCCGCTGCTCCTGCAAAAACCAGAGCGGCACAGTGGGATTTGGGGGTCACGGAGGGACCACGCGGCAACGCGCGGCATCGCGCGGCTCCCGGGAGGCGAGAAAGGCCACGTACTTTCCTTTGGACTTGGCGTGGCCCGTGGGCGAGGCGTTCACCCTCTGGATGAAGGTCCGGAGGACGCTGCGGCACTTGTAGAACTGGGCATGGCATTTCTTGCAGACGAACTGCGGCAGCGCGGGGTCCTGCCGCACCGCCACGCCCACCAGCCGCTGGAAGTCGGCGAAGAACACCTGGTCCACGCGCCGCTGCTTCTCCGAGTTCTCCCCCAGCACGGGCACCTTCCCGAAGGCATTGCGCAGGCTCCGCGAGGAGAACTTGCCGTGGCACAGGCGGCAGTAGCCGGTGCTCAGGGCTCTGCCGATTCCTGCCGAGGAGGATCGAACGCGGCTGCCGAGGGGCGGCACTGATACACCCAAAGGTGTTCCCCTTCCCTTCATCCCAGCTGCCTCCATAGCCCTGCCTTCAGCAAAGCACGGAAAATCCAGGCAGGAAAAGACCCTTCTGACACCAGCTGACCCAAAATCAGCTTTTCTGGCCCCGCTGTCCCAGTGGCGGAGCCTCCTCTCTGCTGTGGTGTTCCCAGCGCTCTGCCAATGCCATCCCTTGGTTTCAGCAGCTCTTCCCGTTCCCCGGTGTTTATCTCCCAAGTATTTACAGCTGGCATTGTGTCCCTTGGCTGCCCCATTCCTCAGCTCCCCAGTAGTGCCCTGGAGTGGGGCAGCAGCTGGGGACGTGCAGCTCCCGACCCGGAATAGCAGGAGCACGATGCAAAGTGTCACCCAGTTCACCGACCTGTGGCATTCCCACTCTGGAATAATTTCCATCCCTCTGCTGCACTCCAACAGTGGGAAGGGAACCCTTAGCACAGCCTCCTCTCGGCCCCGATGCAACCCAGGTGAGCCCTGGGGGTCTCACCACACCCCGCGGGGGAGCTGACAGTGCTGGGACAAGGCAGCGCCTGCCGGGGCAGTGTCTGGGGGGGCCGAACCCCTCGTTTGTGAGTGCCCCGCGTGCTGCCCGCTGTCCCGGGGCAGCGCCGGTGTCACAGCACCCCAGGGAGCCGTTGGAGGTCCCGCTTATCTCCTGCCCCAGCTGCAACACACCCGGATATCAGCCACCCCAAACCGGGATGGCGGGAGGGTCCCGGTCATCCCCAAACCCCAAACCGGGATGGCGGGAGGGTCCCAGTCATCCCCAAACCCCAAACAGGATGGCGGGAGGGTCCCGGTCATCCCATAACCCCAAACCGGGATGGCGGGAGGGTCCCGGTCATCCCCAAACCCCAGACCGGGATGGCGGGAGGGTC
>WEIT01038151.1:124596-152836 GCA_013389985.1 Dryoscopus gambensis
GGCGGCTTCCCCGCGCCCGCAGCAAAGATGGCGGCGCCTTAAAGGGCCCGCGCACGGCGAGGGACCGGGACGGGGGCGAACGGAGCCGCAGCCAGGTTCGATCGGGAGCAGCGGCTCGATGCCCTCTCCGGTGCCCAGCACCTCCTGGGCAGGCTGGATGGGACGGACACTGGGCAGGGGTTATGCTGGCCCCAAATCCCTGAGGAATCCTGCAGGAGCATGGGGGTCCCCTGTTCCCCTCCCCGTCCAAGCCCAGGGCAGCATCCCTGCTCCACCGTCCGCCCCTTGCGGGAGCAGCATTATCCCAACGCGGCAGGAGCGGGGTCAGGGACTTCCACGCCCCACAGCAGCGGGATGCACAGCCTCGGCCTGGGAGCAATGGCACAGCAGTGCTGGCAGCCCCCCAGAAGCCACCACTGTCCCCCCACTGCACCGCTCCCACCGTCACCCTCAGCTCCACAGAGCTCAACTCCCCCCCGGCAAAGGTTTTGTGAGTTAAGAAAATAAAATCAACGAACGCTTGAAATTTCATCTGCTGCCGGAAAAGGAGATTCCAAGAGCGAGCCTGGGAAGAAACAAATTAGCTTGGAATTAAAAAATCCAGGCAGCATAAACTACTTGTGCACCTGAAATCAAGGGAAGTCAATCCCTGGGCAACGAGAGACTCCAGGGAATGAGCTGGGACAGGGGAGAAGACACCCTGCAGAGTATCTTCACGTTCTCATGGCAGGACCCGGGACAGGAGCCTGGGACTGCGACAAGGGCCCGAGGGCTGGGAGCTGTCAGAGCCCACGCCTGGGCTGGGGTCCTTCAGGTCACAGACAGCCCTGGTGGAGTAACTCCAGACAATAATCCTTCCTAAAAGATGCACCCAGCCAGGGCACTCCAGACAGCAACAACCACTTCAATGCTTTCCCTGATGAACACCAGACAACCCTGTCAGCGGGGCCTGTTTTGCAAGAGCCAGGAGGACAAAGCAGCTTTTCCTGAGGATTCCCAACAAACACACCTGCTTTTGCTGCATTTCCAAGAGCACCTCTCCAGCTCTGAACCAGCAGTTCAGAACAGCCTTCCCATGTGTACTCAGAGTCACCCTCTGCTCAGTTGGTTTGCAACCTCCCACTGCTGAGCTCTGCACAGTTTTGCCTCAACCTCTGCTTGGGAAACACCTGCTGTAAAAACTGGACATAATTTATTGACCAAGAAGAAGAAGGCCCTTGTCCTGTACCACTCCACAGCTTTAATGACCTTCATGTGTGCCAAAACCCCCCTGGGAGCCTGACACATTGTACACACACAGCAGCGCGTTGTGGGCAGTTTATTCCAGCCAGGGCTGTTTGTGTGTCATGTTCAAAGGTTACTCAAGAGCTGCAGCAGCTCAGCTCCACAGCGGTGTCCCTGTGCTCAGGGCACAGCCCTGCCCTCCTGCCATGCCACAGAGCACAGCCAGAAGTGGCTTACACGGGATCTTTCACCCACTGGAACACACTCCCTGCCCCTGTGTACAAGAAACCTCCACAGCAGATCAGACTTACCCAACTCCTAATCACCACCACCCTGCTGGGGATCAATTCTGAAACCCTGCGGAGTTCTCCTTCCCGCAGGATAAAGCTCAAAGAGCCAACGTAGCCATCCCTTAATTTCGGGGTAGCAGCAGCACAGCAATTCCCTGCTCAGCATCTTTGATTCTGGAGCTGAGAAGGGAAAGGGTTTGTGACCGAAAGAAGCCTCTGGAGCCCTCCCACTCCACACGGGAGCGGGTTCACACTGGTCTCAGGCGTGGTTCCTCCTCCTCCTCGTGGTTTGGTGGCTGAGGAGGTGTTTCTTCCTCCCTGGTGTCCTGCTTGTCCCTCTCTGCCTGCAGCCAGCTCTGAGGAGCAATCATCTTCTTGGGCCCGTGGGGCGGGGGCCCGATCAGCGCTTCAATGTCATCGTAATTGATCACTTCTTTCTCCAAGAGGGCATTGGACAGCTGGAAAGGAGGAAGGAGGCAAAATGAGGGATGGAGCCCCTGCAGAGAGCAGAGAACTGCTTCTCTGAGGAGGTCTGAACTGTCAGCTCAACTCAGGCCTCAGCACCTGCAGCCCCCAGGAGCAGAGCCCGGCTGTCCCACCACAGACGGGGTGACCCTGAAGCTGCTGGAGCCAGGACCAACTTCTCCAGGCCCCAGCACCGTTCCCAAGAGCACGTTTGGCCAGGAACACACAACGTGACCGCAGGCAACAAAGCAAGCTCTTGGGAATGGTTTGGAATGAGAGCTCCAGGAACAATGAGAGAAGTGTCCCTCCTGCCACCGTCACTGCACCTGTGGCCCCGCCCGAGAGCCAAAGCAGCAGCACGGAGACCTCCGGCAGCCCCCGAGCCTTCCCTGCACACACAACCCTAACAAAGAGCTGCCTGTTCCTGCAGGCAGGGGCTGGAGGTCAGCACAAGCTCCTCTCCAGAAGAGTGGAATTCTCTGGCCCCTGTGGCAGCAGCACCACCCCTCTGGAGCAGCAGGTGGCTGTCCAGCGTGGAACTGCTCGATCCTGCTGCCGAGATGTGACACGCTGGCCTGGCAACTGCAACACTGACTCTGGAGATACTTTGGCTGCACTTTAAAGTTCTTCTGTGCTGAGCCTCTAGCAAACATCTGGCTGCTGTTACATGGCAGCAGCAGGACAGAGGAGCCTGCAGAGACACCCCTGAGGATCCCTGCTCCAGAGCTGCCAGGGCACTGTCCCAGGGACAGCGGCGTGTCCCAGCCCTCTCCTTACCACGCACTGGAGGCCTGACACTGCGTAGCTGAAGGGGTTGTTGTTGTTCTTGTTTGTTTAAAAAGAAGAATTAAGGAGAAGAATTGCTTGATTTGCAAAACAGGCAACATTAAGTTGACGCCTGGTCATTCTGGAAGTCACGGACTGGAATTCTGAAGGAAAGTCAAGGAGATACAGAGGGTGCTGTGACCCAAGCTTGGCTCAGTACTGAGCTCAGAGCTCCTGGCACAGGTGGGGACGTGCCCGGGTGTGTGGCTGTCAGGACACAAAGGGGAGGAGGCAAAGCTCTATCTCTGCAACAAGGATTCCTTGGTGTCTCAGTTACCAAGGAAGTGAAAACTGCCTGGAGTCACCAGAAGGCAGGAACCAGCCCCAACCAGCCAAGGTGACAGGCCCCATATTCCTCCACCAAAGCCAGACACTGTCCACCTGATTCCTGGCTTGGCTTCCCAAAACCAGTCACTGTTTGCTCTCCAGGAAACTCCACTGCCAAGAGGCAAGCAGAGAAGTGCAGGTGAAGGACACAAATTCCAGCTCTGATCATTTCCACAGAGCACTCCTCCTCCTCTACCCTGCAAACACCAGCTGGTGTGAGGAGGCAGACTACTCACTGCTGGGAAAGGCACACACATTCCTCCCGTGCCTGCTCCGAATCCGGGGGATACGCAGTAAACAGTCACTCGTTCCCAACACTCCCACTACAAGACTTTCTAGGAGAGAGACAACACTGCAACAGCTGAGCTACAGAGCACAGAAAGCAGCAAGGCAAAAACCACCAGTTAAAAACACCCAAACCAACCAACAAACCCCCACACGATTCAACTCACTGTTTGCAGCTTGTCCCGGTTCTCCAGCAAGAGCTTTTCTGTGCGCCTGTAAGCCTGAGCCACCAGGATTTTGGCTTCCTTGAAGAAACAAGAAGAGGGAGTTGGGGCGTAGGTGGCAACAAACACAACGTGTGGCTAAACAAGGAGAGCACTGAGGGATGGAATCGGCAAACTGAGCGAGGCAGAATGTGGTTCCCATCAACAGAAACTATGGATGAACTGGTTGGAATAAGGCCCATGGAGTGCTGGTGATAAGGGGCAGCGAAGTCTTGCCCCAGCACAGCTCGATGGGAAATGCAGATTAAGGCTGTCCAGGAGCTAAAGATGCAGCTCAGCACAAATCCCAAGGAAGCACAGCCATGGTGCCTCTGAAACAGAGCTTTTTTGTTACCAGCTTTTTGACTTTTGAACTAAAACAGTGTGTTTTTTCAGCAACGAAGCCAAATTTCCTGTCAGATTTGCAGGCTGATTTGCAGTTGGTCTGACCATCATTTTGGTTAGATCTGATCTAGGAAGTGCAGACATTTACACTGTGCAGCTGTGACTGTAAGACACAAGATTTTTTGCCATCTCAGCCCTGCACAGGCTACTGGGCTGAACTCACAGCCAGGCGGGATTGTGCCTGTTTCTGCTGCCTCACTGCACAGCCCCGACACAGGCATGGAACAGGCTGAGTGCTCACTCAATGGCCAACAGCAAAATGCAAATTGTTTGGCTATAAACCACTCGCCATTTCTCACTGAACTGCAGAAAGCAGAGAACAAAAAGAAGCCCTAAGCCCAGGGGGGCCTTACGTGGTCCATCATCTGCTGCAGGCCCTGGCTGAAGGGGCGCCGGCCGATGCCAGGGGCACTCTCCGGGTCCGGGAAGGAGATCTGCCCGATGCTGGGCACCATCCCGTACTGCTTCACCATGGAGTAGGCGATCTTGGTCACCTTCTTCAGGTCATCCTGTGCTCCTGGGCAGCAAAGACACACACACACTGCTGGCCAGCTCTCAGCTAAGTGCAGGAAGAGCACGTCCTGCACAAACACATGTCCTACCAGTGCAGAGAGCAGAGGACCCACTGGAGCCCATGGGGGTGAACGCTCTGCCCACTGAGGGACCTTCCTGCACGTCCCAGGAGTGACAGGGAACGACCCTACTGTGGCCAGCTCGCCTGAGTCCTGACCTGCCACTGCCCACTGAGCAACCTGGTCTAGTGGACGGTGTCCATACCCACAGCAAAGGGTGGAACGAGATGGGCTTTAAGGTCCCTTCCAGCCTAAATAATTCTGCGATCCTACTTGGATTTCACTAGTTGGAAACAGCAAAGAAAGCTCTAGGTCTTCTCAAGAGCCTCCCCAGTAACTGCACCTGGGGGCCTAGGCTTTGGGACAAGTCTAAGACAGCTCAGTGACAACCACCCAGAGACCTCCATGCTCACAAGTGTCAAACACAACACGTGACATTTCTTCTTGCCAGCACAGGAAACCTCTGTCCCTTGCTCAGATCCCCTTGCACCTCCACCTGCCCATGCCAGGCTCTGGCTCCTCACCTGTGGTGACCTTGTTAAAGGTGATGGCCTCGGCCACTCTCCCCCCCAGGGCCATGCACATCCTCTCCAGCAGCTGCTCCTTGGTGAACAGGTGCTGCTCCCGGGGCAGGATCTGCGCGAATCCCAGCGCCGCGTTTGTCCGGGGGGCTATGGACACCTGCAACACAGGGCAGCTCCCTCAGCTCAGAGAACAGCAGAGCTCTCCCTACAGCAGCACAGGCAGGGCAGGAAGAGGCCTCTGCATTCCCAGTGAAGTTTGTCCATAGCCGTGGACAGGTTGGCCTACTGAGACACGGCCAAGGGCAGCAGTGTGTCCCCATTCCTGCACTGAAGGCTCTGCCTTCACACACAAACACACCTCCTGCTCAGGAAATGATCCTTAACAGCAAGTCATAGAAATCCCGAAATTTAAGAGTTACTTTGGAGTGTATAGGCCGCACAGAGTTCACTGATTCTGCTCCAGAATCCCTGAGACTACCTGCAGAAAGACAGGAGCCTTCAGAAAAATAAACAGCCATTTTCCCCACCCATTAAACGGGAGTAATTAACACCAGTTCTGCTTACACAATGGGTCATTCAGAGTGAATGTGCCCCTGGTAACGGGCCAAGGAGCTGTCCCCCTTGTCATTTCACTCCCCACCTCCCCGCAGTGTCCTGGCTTTTGGAGGAGATGTGCACGGATCACATCCCCGGGTGCCAGAGAGCTCTTTCCCTGCAGAGAAGGGCTTCGGGCAGACAACCTCCCAGCCTGGAAAACACATCTCTCCATCAGTATCAGGGCCATTCCTGCAATGGCTTCGTGCTGGGAAAGGGATCACATTTGGATGTGTGCACACACGGAGCAGCCTGGAAGTGCATGACTGAGCAGCAGCACCAGGAGACTCAGTTGCTTCTAATTTTTAATTGCAAGGCTTCTCCTACAGCTGGTTAATCAGCTTTGCACCAGCACTATCATCAATGGAGCCTAATAATGGATTTCTCTACAGCATAAATTAGGGACATGGTTTCTATAATCACAGAATCATTAAGGCTGGAAATATCCCCCAAGACCATCAAGTCCAACCTTCGACCAAATCCCACCAGCCCACTGAACCATGCTGTGAAGTGCCACATCCACTGGTTTTGGAACATTTCCGGGGATGGCGACTCCACCACTTCCCTGGAGAACCTGTTGCAATGCTTAACCAATGCTATCAGTGAAGAATTTATTCCTACTATCCAGCCTGAACCTCTCCTAGTTTAGTGGTGGGCTTGGCAGTGCTAACTTAGCAGTTGGACTCGACGACCTCAAAGGTCCTTTCCAAGGAAAATGATTCTGTGATTCTGTATTTGCCATTTGCTTTGCTGCAGTGGCACAGCCCCAGGCTCACGGAGCTGAGCAGAACTGCACACAAGTGCCACGAAGCAATCTTGGGCAGGGAAGCCCTTGGGACTCCCTTCCCTGGCAGTGGAGGTACCTTCATGACGGCCTCGGTGTGCTCCAGCAGCCAACCAACCAGCGCGTGCCCGGATTCATGGAACGCCACCACCTTCCTCTCTTCTGGTGACAAGATCTTACTTCTTTTGGCAGTGCCTGTGGGAACACAGACCAGGGTTTGATGAGTTATCAACAGGTGGAACCAGTGGGGTATAACCTGCTCCAGCCCAGTGCACAGCCTGTGGCCGAACTGTTTGTGCTGCACCCTGGAGAGGGGGAGGCAGCAAAAACCCTTTAACTAAAATGTTTGGAAAAGGTGCTCCCTGGCCCTGAGGTGGAAAACAATCCATGCCTGGAATTGCTTGAAAACCCTGGCAGAAACTTTTCCCCCTTCTCCTTACAACAGGCTTCATCATTAGACAAATAATTTGACGTTTGATTTGACCACAGCTCAAGAACCTTGTTCCCAGGGTTGGATCTGTAACAAGGCAGCTTACCCTTTTTTTTTTTTTGTGGAAAAAAATCTGAAATCACCACAAAAAAACTCCAAACAACAAAACCCAAAACGAGACCAGCTAGAGTCTCACACTGATTTTGCTGCTTTCGGTCCCTTAGGCAGAACAAGAGAAGAGAGATGCTGAATTACATGTACAAGGTCCCAGTTGAGAAAATTGTGCATTAAGAGCGTTCAAATCAGCTGAAGTCCAAGAGTAGATACAGAAATGCTTCTCTAGAGCCTGGAAATGTCACTGATTACACATGCCATGCTCCGTATGAGCTTACTCCCAGGCTCCTGAGAACCAGCAAATGAAGCCATACCTCACACTTCACCCTTCCTCCAGGAAGGTGATTTTCCAAAGTATCTGTTCCAACTCAGCAGAGCAAGTCCAAAGGGGATTAAAAAAAAAAAAAAAAAGGTGAATGGAGGTAAAACTTCTAGCATGTAGGAAAATAATTTCAGAACACACGGTGTGTCAGGAACTCATTACAGCTCAGAATGCTGGATGCAAAAAGGTCCCAGGATCTGCAGGCCAGAGTCCCCAGACACAGCCCGGAGCAGCGGAGGGGAGAGCAGCCAGGCAGAAGCAATATTGCACCAAGCTTGCTTCATGTCTTGGAAAACAACATTCTATTAACATGAATTTTTAAACAAAGTCAGGGGTTTTATTAAACAAGGAAACAACAAAATTAGTGTGGCAGATCTTGTAAAATTACTGCTCAGGGACCCTGGAAACTGCTGTGCCCCGCCAGGCACGATGGAACAGCAGATTAATTGCAACTGCCTTGATTTTCATCAGTCAGTCCCTTACCCTGCCCTCAGCAGTGTGTGAGCATGGCCCTGTATGGCTATTTCCACAGAAAGATGTATCTATTCTCTACAAATATATATGCATGTATATATATATACCCCCCCCCACACATACTTAAAGAATTCTGGAAGCATTCCCCTGTCAGCCCACTGAGGGAGGGACTGTGCTCTCCACAACAGCACACCGAGATTATTTCTTTTCCTACATAATCTCCAGGCAGGAAAGTTCCCTGAAATCCTGTAGTTATCACATTTATGACACAAACCACCCCGAAAACAACTCTGGTGCATCTCTGCTGGCCTTACACAAACCCCACCAAGAAAACAGGCTCCATCTTCTAAAGCCAAGCCCTAAAAGCCTCTGTGTGCTCAGCAGGTTTCTTGCCTCATTCCCAGGAGACCTGACTGGCTGCTTTCTGTTCCCAAACCAAAAACACAATGGGAACTACCACAGAGAGAAGTTCTTGCTCCTCCCTTACAGCAACACAAAGCTTTAAGGCCGACAGGGCCTCTGGACTCGCACAGCTCCCTTTTGATTCCACCCCACTCTTATTAAAACCAGAAGCTCCTAATGGAAAGCACAGTAATATCTTCTTTCTTTCAAGAAAAGCTTTTATAGGAACTGAAATGCCCTCTGGATTGTGAAACCCAGAAGCATTCCTATGACATGGAAAGGGTACATTTAATACAGGGGCCTGGGGGGTTGTTTGGGGTCTTTTAGAATCTGTCTACAAAAAATAGCCAGTCCTGCTAACATGAGAGAATCTGATTAAACAACAAAAAGACTCCGTGGCCTCCTACACACACCAGAGCCTGAGTGAGGCCAGGCAGCTTCAACTGCCAAGCCCATGTCCTGCAATGCCCCACCACATGGATCCCAGAGATCCCTTCTGCTGCCAGCCCCCCCAGCCTTCCTTACTTTCTGCTTTATTTTCCCAGTCTGGGGAACTAAGGCAAGGCTGGAACTCAGAAAGAAAAGGCAAGTGAGTCCCTACCAGTCTGGTGCTTTTGCTCCTGCAGATGGGAAAGTAAAGCACATCTTTACAGGAGCATGTGGTGCCAGGACAAGGGGGAATGGCTTCAGACCAAAAATGAGGAGGTTTAGTTGGAATATTAGGAAAAAAACCTTCCCTGTGAGGGTGGGGAGGCCCTGGCACAGGGTGCCCAGAGAAGCTGTGGCTGCCCCTGGATCCCTGGCAGTGCCCAAGGCCAGGCTGGACGGGGCTGGGAGCAACCTGGGCTCATGGAAGGTGTCCCTGCCCATGGCAGGGGGTGGAATATAGACTTTAAAGTCCCTTCCCACCCAAACCATTCCAGGATTGTGTGATCTTTGCTATGGCTGATGAGAACTTCTGTGTTACAACTACAGTTGTCTCACTGTCCACTCCTGGGAGCTCCTGAGTACAGTTTGGGATTCGTGTTTGTAGCCAAAGCACTCAAAAGGTTTTGTTTTTCTGCAGCAGGTGAAGCTGTGAGGAAATTTCTCAAGCATCTTTTTTAAAATGAGGAATTCTCTGAGCATTTTCTGATAAAACAAACAGTCAGGACTTAATTCCACGATCAGGAAGTAACTGACCCAGTACAAACATCCTGTTCCACACGTTCTACTAAAAAGGCACAGAGTGCCAGTCTGTGTGCCCGGGCTCCCCCCGGGAATGGAGCCTGGAAGCAGTTCAGTGTCTGATTATGAAATCCACAGCTTGGCTCCAGGGCAGCTCAGCCTGAAACCCACCAGATTCAAATCCCTCAGGTGAAGTCAAGAGTTCTGGGAACTCTTTTCCTCTTCCCACAATACACTGCTACAGGGAAATCTCCAGAGGTTCCTCTCCTGGCAATGGCACAAGCAGCAGGGAAAGGCCACAGGATGTTCTCAGAGGGAGAACAGTGCTCTACTGTCTTGCAGTTTATTCTGCCAGTTCATCAAAGCCTAGGCTTGGAGGGCAGAAAGAAAAATCTCTAATTTCTTGCTGGTAGGGATGCAGAGACTATTTGCTATTGATGTTTATGTAGCAGGTGTCCAGAGCAGCAAGAAAAATTCAGAAATATTGTCACTCTTCTTGTTCAACAACAACAACAACAAAAAAAATCCACAACCCCCCCAACCTTCTAAACTGAAAATGCCACACAGATTCGTATTCTCCTCTTTGTTATTTTGCCACTGGCCATTTTCCCGGAGCTATGGGTTCAGACTCCTGCAGATTCAGGAAGATGGAGCCATTTGGGGTCTTTTTTGGGGAACTTTCTGTGACTGTCATTGAAGACCTTCAGGCCAGAGCACAGTCTGGACCCATCTCTCCTTCTGGAATGTAACCCCCTCATCTGGGTGGAACAGACCCCTGGCGCAACAACAAGAAATGCTGCTGTGCTGGCACAGGGTGCCCAGAGCAGCTGTGGCTGCCCCTGGATCCCTGGCAGTGCCCACGGCCAGGCTGGACGGGGCTGGGAGCAGCCTGGGCTGGTGGAAGGTGTCCCTGCCATGGCAGGGGTGGGGCTGGATGTGCTTTGAGGTCCCTCCCAACCTGAACCACTCCATCATTCCACGAAACGGCTGCACCTCTCACCTGCAATGACTCTTTCCACAGCGTACTCGAAGTTGGAGGTATCGATGGATTTGTGCCCTTCCCTGGCAGCGTGAAGAGCAGCTTCATTGCAGATATTTGCTATGTCAGCTCCTGCAGACACGAGTTCACAAGAGTTACGCTGGGTCTGAATGGGACAGAGAACTCAGAGGAACGGGCACAAACAAATCTGGAGAAGGACCTAAGGAAGTCAAACAGCCTGTGCTTTTTGTTCCTTGGGAACAGAGAGCAACCCCAGTCCATAGTGTTGATGTTGGATTTGAATAATACGACTGCTTTGGCAGGGAATGCTGATACCACACAGAGCTCAGCAATCCAGGAGCAGGCTGAGGCCAAGGCTGGCTCCCAGGGACAGGGATGGTGTGGGCAGTGGGCTGGCAAAGGCTGCTGCTCTGCTCAGCCCCGGAGAGAAGAGAAGCAACATCTGTTCCCAGTTTGTGTGGGTGGGTGATGGTGGCGGGGGGCTGCTGAGAGAAGTCACGGAGAGGCAGCGAGCTGGGGCCTGGGAGAGGGGAAACCCAGAAAGGATATTCCAGGAACTCCACATAAACAGGAACTCTGGAGCCCCTTGCTTAGCACTGTTTCAAGCTCCCAGGGACCCACCCTGGAAGCAGGCTCGACGCAGGAGCCAGGCAGAGCTGTCCAATTTCTACTCTGACCAGCAAAATAATTCCTACTTGTTCCTTCCATCACTTTCCTGGTAACATAAATCAATTTAACAATCTCTCCTCTGAAGTGCAGCACCTCATCCTCAACAGCTTTGAGAGCAGCATGACTGGTTCCTTCCCTGAGGAATTAGGCACCTGGGCATTATAAAAGTGTGTTTTCCCTACCTCCACCCTACTAGTCCAACAAATTTCTGAAGATTGAAAACAGTCATGAATAACTGCACATCAGAGCTGGTCAGGTTCCCACAATTTTTTTCTATTTCCCACAGAAATGGAGAAAAAAGCCCTTTCTGACCAAAACTCCCTGTTAGACCCCCAGCACCCAGGAGCTCCAGCCCGAACGGAGCAGAACAGCCCAAGGACACATCATACCACTGAATCCCGGGGTCAGCTCTGCCAGGTGCTGCGAGTAGAAACTGCCATCCTGGATCAGCTTGAGGCCCTTCAGGTGCTGCTCAAAGATCTCCTTTCTCTCCTGTAAAGAACACCCAGCACCTGAGCCCAGGCAGGGGTCACAACACGGCCCTGCTGTCCCCGGCAGGGAGCAGGGCGGTGGCACTGCCGGCAGAGGGACACTGACAGTGCCAGCAGAGGGGACAACGACAGTGCCAGCAGAGGGCAGGGCTCTCCTTGCAGCGTTCCAGTGCTCCAGCAGCCCTGATAAACACCCAGCTCTCAAATTCCCAACAGATGCACGAGGCTCTCCCTGAGTCACCGCTTTCTCTCTCAGGGCCGCTCTCCTCTCCTCACTCTCACTCTGATCTGTCTTAACTTTTCCCTCACCATAAAAGCTCTCGCAGGAAGGAGCTCTGACTGCCTCGACCTGCTCCTGCACAAACCACAAACTGCAAAGCCCATCCAGCAGCTCCTCAGCCTGTGCCCATTTCCCAGACCGGGGTGGGGGTGAGATGCCGCTGGCGAGCAGCCACCAGTGACTCATTCAGCTGGTCCAGGAGATCCTGACTCAAACAATGGGCTCAGTTGCCAGGGTTTTTCCCCTTCCTCCTTCAGGGCAGCTGCACAGTTCATGCTTCCGGGGCCAGATTCTATCAGGCATTTAAGGTATTTTCACTGAAAACTCTGCGGAGGACAGTGAAGCACAGATGGGAGAGGAAGAGCCTGTGCTGGCAGAGCACACAGATCCTCACTGCAGCTGAGCCTATTCCCAGAACTCTGCTACAAATGTCAACACAGCGGACATGGAAGACTCTTGTAAATGGATTTAAAAAGCATTCAGGAGGAGAAAGTCACTTAACAGGCTGCCTAAAGGAAAATGAGGAGCCTTACAAGGATAGGGAGGGCAATAAACCTACAGAACAAACAGTGCTCAAGGCACATGAAAATTTAAGCCCTCACACCAGCCAATTGCCAGTTAGGTGCTTCCCAGTTTCCTGAAGAGAAGACACAAACATAGCTCTGCATCTGCATGGCAAAGGGAACCTCACAGAAGAATTCACTGCCAAGGCTCTACCAGAGCAGAGACCTCCAGATCAGTGAGCTGTCACTCCAGGGGAACAGGCCACGGCATTAGCACCACAAATCCTTGATTCAGAGCACAGAAACAAGAACAAAGGCAAACAGAGGCTCAACATCTCCATCTCCTCCAAGCTCAGCCTTGCCAGGCCAGTGAGACCAGCAGGGACTGGGACACCTCAGCCACAGGAAGGACAAGGCAGATGGTGGAACATACCTGGAGGGTTGGGAGATCAATAAAGATGTGCCTGTCCAGCCTCCCAGGTCTCATCAGAGCGTTGTCCAGGACATCGGCGCGGTTGGTGGACGCCAGCACTATGACGTGATCCGTGGTCCCCATTCCTGCCAAAAACAAGGAAAACCAGAGGAGGAGGTTTTCCCCACCTCAGACTGTACTGTGGGCACACAGTGGGCTGGAGGCAGGGGCTGGAGCACACAGCTTTACACAAAACCAGAGGGTGTTCACAGCATCCTTCGGGGCTGCTGAGGCTGAGTGGCCCCTGCAGCTCGGGCTAAGCCAGGAAGGAACCTCCCAGGTCACCCAGGCCGGTCCCTGGTTACCATGGATACTCCGAAATCCCCTTTTCGTTTACTTAATAAGCCTTGGCTTATTTTTCTCCTTCCTATTGGAAGGAGAAATTGGAAATTGCTCCAACTAGAACCCAGAACAGAATCTCTGTTTTGATGAGTTCACAGATGCCTTCTCACCCCCAGGATAAGTCAGTTCCTGATCCGTTAACTCCAGGTTGTACAAGCAGCATTTCCTAGCTGAAACAGCCTTTTCCACAGCCCTTTCAGTTTTTATTTACTTTCAGCCCTCAGTCACAGACAGGCCACCAGGGGAGGGACAGGCTTTCCTCCGACCTGCTCAGGTTAGTGCAGAGAGAGGCCAGCTCTGCCACCCAACAAGGGCCGTGTTACAGCACGAGTTGGTCTTTGCCTCCTCACTCACCTCTTACAGGCACTGTGCAGGGCCCTGCAGAGACCAGCCCTGCACGGACCAGCCCTGCAGAACCCACACCAGACACAAACCACAACTTCGCACTGATTATCAGCACAGAATTTGGCCAAGCCAGTCAGAGCAGGTTCTGTCCCCAGGTCTTGAAGGGAGCATTGGGATTTATGGGCTGCCCGAGAGCAGCCTCAGTGGAGGCATCAAACACAGACAGGATTTCCTGGGGAAGGGAAGGCAGGGCACTGGCAGCTGCAAGAGGGCAAAGAGGGGCAGACTTTGTGCAGCCTGGGTGGGGAGCCAGAGCTCCTGTTGAATCACTGCCCCACACTGTTATTTATTGCATTCCTCCAGGTGCCTGCAGGCCCTTGGGCATGAGTCACCTGCTTCCAGCACATTCCCCAGCCCTGGCACACAGCAGCCTTCCCAGGGAAAGGACACTACAGTCCCATGTGCTTCCCTGTGCCAAGTCCCACGCTGTGGAGAGGCGGCTCCATGCACGTAAGCTGGGCCAGTTTCAGCTCTCGGCTCCAGCAGAAGAGCTGCCAAATGTGTCAGCGTGCAAGAGCTCAGCACAGATCAAGGTTCCAGGTGAGGCAGGGGACTGGCTGTGCCAGCCTGTGCTGCAGCAGACCCGGTGCTCCCTCTCTGCAGGCTGCTGCCTAAATAAGCTGCCGGAGAGGATGAAGCCGAGCATCCTTCAGGCGTGTATCACACTGCACTCTGGAGTGGGATAAACGAGCAGAGACTGGCAGGCACTCCAGGAATGGCAGGATTAGATGGCACACTGCATTATCTGCCTTGCAGCTGGGAAGACTCTCTTAAAATAGGTCTGACTATTAGAACAAATAAAAAAACAGAAGCACTGAGAGCATCCTCCTCACATCAGCTTCTGCCCCACTTGCTTAATGCAACACCACCTGGCATGTCACAGGCAAAGATCAGCCAAAGGAACAGGATACAAAAACAGCACCTCATCACATCTACAAATGAGAGACAGATCCGAAAATGCAGCCTGAAGAAAAGAGTTCCTGCAAGGGTCACAAATGAACCACTCCAGAAAGGAAAGGGGAAAAAGGGTCCACTCGAGCTGCAAGTGCCCTGCTCCTCACTGAGCAACACACTGCTTGGTGGGCATCTCACCTGCAGGGTTACACTGTGTCACCCTCCAGCCATTTGCCCAAAAGCCTTTGGACATCTCCTGGGAGGACTGGCACCGAAATGGGGCCCCTTCCTGAAGCAAGCCTTGGGGCTGCACGTGGCACAGCTCGGGACTTGTCTGAGGGCTCTGGGTGAAGAGCTGCTACCAAAAGCCATCCTGCATTTCCATTCACAAACCCCAGCTCAGCCCAGGACTGCCAAAGCTCCTCTCAAAGCATCCAGAACAGAGGAGAGATTTGGGTCACATTCCTCTTCCGCTTGTCTGCGGTTTGAGAGGGAAGATTCACTATTCAAAGCAGGCACCTGCTCCGACAGAGCCGGGGTTTGTGCGTCACTCACTGCGCTCTCACAAACAGCTTTTGTAGAGAGAGGCTCCCTCCAGCGCCTCCCCTTCTCCCACCACATCCCCGTGCTTCCCCAACTCAGAAGTTGTCAGAGGGAAGGAACCCGAGGCTGCTGAGGGAAGAGCCCTCCGATTACTCCAAAATGTTCACACCAGTGTGACCGAGCCCCTGCCTGCACTCACCCCATGCAGCTCACGGTGCCCTCACCCGCTGCAGCCTGCACAGCTCTCATCTCCTTTTCTCCCTCTCCCTTCCCTCCACGGAATCTCATTCAATCACAGAGATCCAACGATCACTGATGACTCACTGATCTGCTTTTGTGCATGATTTTTTTTGTCCAATTAATACCCAACTCGAGTCTATGGTGTTGTCTTGCCTTCAACACTCAATTTAAGCTCAACCAGAGCTCTCAACCTTCCATCTCAAGGCTTCCTTGCAAACACCCACCACTTCTGGGGCAGAACTGTTCCCCCAGCTTATTCACCATCAACCTGAGAACTGTTTAGCTGTGATGCACGTGGCACATCAGTGTTGTTTTAGGCAACACGCTCTGTTAGGTAACACTCCAGTGACACGTGCCAGGATCCCTGCTGATCCCATGTTCCCAGCACCAGGCTGACATCCTTGCCAGCTGTCTCCTGTTTGACACTGTCAACTCCTTGGACTGTTTTTTTTAGCATGTGTTTGATAAAGCAGTGAGCAAAATGAGGGACTCTGTACATGATCTGTGCGAGACATGAATAAAGAATGAGATAATATGGATTTAAAAATAAACCAGGCAGCACACTGCAAACAAGGGACTATAAAGTACACACTGAGGATAGTATTTACCTTCTAAACTCACTTTCCAGTTGAGCTGAACCCTCATTTCTGCACTGAGACTCATCAGGAAAACACTCTGGAACCCACACCTAATTTTTACAGCCTGATGGAAATCAGACATTTTCATTTTTAGGGTAGAGACGTGGAATGTACTGACTACATACTCCTGAACAGACATGCAGGTTTCCATTTAATTCAGAGGCCAGCTCACCCTCCAACTGCCAGGGGAGAAAAGGACCCACCCAAGCCAGGACTGCTGGGCTGTGTTAGCACTGGCCTTTGCTGTCAACATCATCCACTTCACTGGAAACACTCAGTACAGAGCCAGCAGTTGGAACCTGGGTCTTGGGATGCTTTTGGTGCACGATGGCTTTAAATTTTTCATATGAAGAGTGTGATGAGACTACACGACAGTCAAGTTATGAGTCACAGTTACAGTGCAAGGAAAAGTGAAACAAACTCCCTGATGGGCAGGTAGCTGGTTATTCCTGACCCTGCTCTGCAATAGTAAGATTTTGCAAAAGAAATGTTGCAAGCTGGGTCAGTGCTGCAGGCTTGGACAGAGACAGGACTAAGGACTGCCAAAGGATCATTCTTTGTGCGAAAGTGTCTGAGCAAAGGGCCAATTCCAGGTGCAGAACAGCCAGAAACCAAACACAAGTGTGGCATCAAACCAGGACTTGTCTGTAAAGCTTATCTCCCTCATCTCAGAGATCCTGTGCTCAGGCAGACAACACAAACATAAGGCAATGGACAGGAGAATTGATGTATTACATCACTTATGTCTCTTTGGGACAGCTGAACTCTAAACCCTGACAGGCTTTAAACCACTACCTGTCTCAGACTGGATACAGCAAGTATCCAACAACAGGTAATGGCCAGTTGGACTGAAACTCCAGGGGGCTAAAATTTACTAGATTTAGGGACTAGGGGTGGAGTACATGGGCTCAGAGTGGTTCAGACTTCAGCAAGAGAACACTGGAAAGGCCAGGCAAGTTCAAGCAGGACAAAGATGAACAGGCCAACAGCTGGACCTCTGCGGAGGTAAGGGCAGGCAGAAACACTGACCATCCATTTCCACCAGCAGCTGGTTTAAGGTCTGCTCCTCCTCAGCATTGGCGAAGCCAGACACGTTGGTGGAGCGCTTCTTGCCCACGGCATCGATCTCGTCGATGTAGACGATGCAGGGAGCGCGAGCCTGCGCCTCCCGGAACAGGCTCCGGACACGGGCGGCTCCAAGGCCTGGGGGGGAAGGGAAAAAACAGTGAACCTGGGAGCTAAAACTGCTAGCAAAGCTGGAGAGCAGCATTACTGCCCTCAATGAGACACCTGACACCAGACAAACCCTCTGAATGTGACAGTGTCTCTCTCAAGACTCCTGGCACAAAGAAACAGCCCCAGAACTCGAGTTTGGTCCTTAGGCTCAGTCTGTCCCGGAGCTGAGTTTAACTGGGCTCCTAAACCTGCAGGGACTCCTACAGCTGCTGCAAGAGGAGCTTTGCTCCCAGCTCCCAACATGGCCTCCTGTTCCTCCCACAGCTCAGAGCAGAAATATTCAACATTTTCATGCATACTGACCCTTGTTGGGTCTCAAGAGATCTGTGAGGAAGGAAGAAAAGGAGAAGGATGGAAATCCCAAGGCACAGAGAGGCCCTACTTTCCCCATCTGCATTTCCGTACAAGGAAGGAAGCCTCGGTCAAGGGCTTTAATAATAGGTACTGAGAAGCCAGAGAGGATGCTTGCAGGTGAAGGACCACAGCTGCACACTGTCAGAAAGCAGCGACCAGAAATGCACTTCAGATACTATTTAATTAAGGAACTGCATCACTGAAAACCTTTTATATCTTCAGTCTAAGTATCCAACTCATCCTCCCCATGCCAAGCCCCGTCCTCTGCAGGAAGCCCAGCCAGGCCCCTCCAACTCCACAACAGACCAAGAGAGCTCCCCCCGTTCCTCGGAGCACCTCACCTCCAATCACCTCCACGAACTCAGAGCCTGCCATGGCCAAAAATGGCACCTGGGCCTCTGTAGCCACAGCCTTGGCCAGCAAAGTCTTCCCACAGCCTGGTGGGCCCAGCAACAAGGCACCCTTGGGCACTTTGGCCCCGAGCTGGAGGTAGCGATCGGGATTCTGCAAGGACAACACAGCCTGGTCAGAGCCACAGCTCACACCAAGCACCTGCACCACGGTGGGGCCTCCCAGAGCTTCCTGAGAATGTTTTCAGCTGAGCTGCCAACAGGACCAGCTCCCTGCATTCCCACTGTGGAACTGGACATACAGAGCTTGTTTCAACAGAGGCTGCCCAGAACCACAAAGGATGAAGAGCAGAGCACCCCGCCCTCCCCAGGTCACCCCTCTATCCCAGAAGACAGGGAGCAAACATTTATTTTGTTCTACTTTTACATACCTTTAAATAGTCCACAAATTCCTTGACTTCCATTTTTGCCTCGTGCATTCCTGCTACATCCTTGAAGCCAATCCCTTTTCCAGATTTCCCATCCACAATGGTGAAACGAGCCATCTTCAGCTGGTTCTGTGGAAGGCAGCACAAGGACCAAATAACTTGGGATAAGGCAACAGTCTGGAAAGGCTGTTTGCTGTATTTTGGGAGACAGCCCAGCCCAGCTGTCCCTACCAAACACCACTAAAGTCCCCACCAAAGCAGTGGTGTTTCACGGATTCTTGCTCTGGAGAAAGTTCCCAGATGGATGGTTGACTCAAACTTTATTTACCCACATGTTGGGAAGGGACAGAATAAACTTGCAATAATAGTCCCAACACAATCCAGTTCAAACTCCATGTAGACCAAGCAGGGATGATTATTAAAAACATGCAGATGTCCAAAACCTGATTTGGGATCTCCTCCCTGATTTCTAAATGCTCTGATCCTCAATACGCATGGGACAGGCATAGCTCCGAGGAATATGTGTCGATGGCAAAAAACTGTCAGCAGTAAATAATTGCCAATACTTGTGAAAGCACAGACACTTTGCACCAGTGCCTGATGCTGCTGCTGGTTTCTGCTGGAAACACCCCAGGCCAAAACGACAGGCTCTCAAACTGAACAGCCACCACGTTTCCGTCTCCTGATGCATGTGAAGCCACAATGAGAGTCAAAACAAGAATTCAGTTAAACATCCCACTCGTAACTGCTCAGTATGTTCTACCCAAAACAGCTACTCAGGAGGTTTCTTCTTTCAGAAGAAAGTTTAGGGCTTTTGAGGCCTCAGAAACATCCAAAAGACGAGTTAAATTCAGGGCCTGGCTGTCCCCACTTAGGCAAGGACACAATCCAGTCCTCAAGGCCTCATTACTCAACACTTCTTTAAAATATTCTTTTTCTCTGAGCAGCTGCATCCTTTTGTTCAAAGAGAATCTCAAAGCCAAAAGAGAACTGCGGAGGAGACTGAGTGGGAAATCCAACAAGGGACTGAATTCACTGTGTTCTCATCCCCAGTCCCTGCGGTCAGGGACAGAGCACCCCAGGCTGATTCCTACAGTTTCATCAGCTGATCCAGGCCCGGGTGGGAGAGGGGAGGAGGAGGAGGTTTGCCTGGTGTTGCAAGAGAGGCATGCGGCAGGAGCAGAACAGGCCAACACATAATGAACTCCAGAATCTGAACATATTTTATAAATTGAGAGCTCATTTTGCAGAAAGCAGCAATTCCTACTTCTGGCTGTATGGGAGGCATGTTGGCAGAGCCCAGTGAAAAACACCATCTGCAGCTGCAGCTCATTAGCAAGCTTTGAAAACAGCAAACTGGACTGAAATTCCCTGAGCTCAGCCCTTCCTGCCACTGCGAAGGGAAGGGACCTCAGCTAAGGCCAGTTAAGGTACCAGCCAGGGAGATGATCAGCACAGGATGCAAGATGTGGCAAGACCGGAGAGTCCTCGGCACCAGCTCATCCTCATCCTGCACTGACTTGGCTGGGAAAAGGGGAGGAGATAACCCAGCAGAAGCCAAGGCTCCCCACAGGCTGCAAAACACGCTCAAAACCCAGGCTACTCACAAAGGCGTTGAAGCCTCCGGCCCTGCTCGCCACCCTGAAGAGGCGGAAGATGCTCCACAGCATGGACACGGCCACCAGCGTCACTATCAGGGAAAGGACATCACTGAAAAGACAGAGACAGGTACAAACTGAAGCATTCAGCCACAGCCTGCTCAGTATTACCCAACATGGCTACTTTTAAAGGACATTTAGCCTACAGTGCAAACGAGCAGATGTGATGGAGAAAATGGAACTTTCACAGGTTTTTATACAGATATATAAAACCCCAAACCCCAACCATTACATAACCTAAAAAGTTAAGCAGAGGACACTGGCAAACATTGCCTACAGCTGTGGAAGAAATTCGACCTCACCATCCACTTCAGAGGCATTTCTGCTTCTAAAACAAGCAGGACCTCCAGGCACTCAGATCACACCCGGAGCAGAATCTTCTGGGGCTGGCAGGGCATCCAAAGGGAGCTCGCTGCAGAGGACAGTGTCCAGTAACAATAGGGATTCCAACTGCCCTAATCCTGGCACAGATCCCCGTGTGGGTCTCCCATTAAGAGACTGCTTGATCCTCCTTAGCCAAATCTCTCAGGAGTCCTTCATGCCAGAAGAAACTGCTCCAGCACCAACACTGTCAGTTTTCTGGATCCTTTGGAACACCCACAGCATGAGAAGGGAGTGGGGAGCTGAGGTGTCACTCCAGGTCTAACACAGTTACAGGATAAACATGCTGAGGACAAATACCCTAAGAGCTCTAAACAAAGGATGCTCCCAAGAGCAGGAAAATTGATCCTACGACAGATGATAGGCTGAGATTGGTGGGCCCCCACTCTGCTCCACATGCCTGAGGAACCATCCGGCCCCGCCACACTTTTGCGCTTATCGTTACACCAGGAACGTGTGTTCCACCTCTCAGAGAGGGATGATTTACTGAAGCAAGGGACCAGCAGGAGCTCTCCACCCAGCTGCATTTGTTTCTGCTCAGTGAGAGATGCAAAGGCAACACTGAAACCTGAAAGTCACCTTCAGTTTGTCTGCTCTGCAAACAGGATTAATTTTGAAACACCCCGAGCGCCCACAGCGCGGAGTGAGCCGAGCCCAAGCTGCAAAGGCTCTGCACCTCACAGGCTCAAACTCCAGACTGAGACCAAATCCTCCAGACGTGCATCAGGTCTTCTGAGTGACTGAACACCCCATCACAGCTCTTAAAAAAATGTTTAAAATCTCTTTTGAGGAGCAGGGGAAACAGCTTGTGTTGGGGGCTGATTGTCTGTTCAGTCCTCTCTTCCTGTTACACATAAGTCTGAAAAAACTGGCAAATTTTGAATTTAAACTGAAGGTCTCCTACTGCATGATCAGTTAAAAAAGCTTATCTTCATATATTCAACTGTATATTAAAAATGTCCAAATGTTGATGAGAGGACAAAATCCAGCCCAGGTATCCATTCATACACAAACTTCCCACTTTGGCAAGGTGTCTGGGAGGAGCAATTACACACACTGGCCATCTCCACTGGGAAAATTGAAGCATTTTAACAAGGAAGGAAGGCTTAGTGCACCCCCAGCCTTCTCCACAGACCAGGCTGTAACATCACTTGTTGCCAAGATTTTTATCACACTCTGCACTCGAATAGTTGATTATGAGGACAAAAAGTGCTCAGCTGGGCAAGAACTCGGTGACCCTGACCTGAAACACATTTTGGCCTGTTGCATGCTGCAATTCCAGAAGTCTTAGAACCCTCACTTTTCAAACACTAATCTATATCTAAAGCATCATATCTTTCAGAAATATTCATTAAATGCTCCAAATCCGAGCCCATTTTCTTGTTCTGTATTTAGGTAACAGTTAGCTGAAAGTCACTTTTCTCTTCAAGCACAGGATGCTGTCACCAATACAAGAGCAACAGTAAGGACAATTTATATCATACTTTCCATAAAAGCCAGGGTGCTTGTAGGAAATGGGGATTCTCTCTTTCTCATCAATATTCAGCTCATCCTCCACAGCTCTGAGCTTCTCTTCGAATTTGTCGATGTTTGCCACGCGCATGGTGTACAGCAGGGTCACGTTCTGGGGACAGGCAAGCCACAGCAGCACAGAAATGTTATTTATTATACATCAGTATCTGCAAGGAGCAGAGGTGCACAGCATGGACAGGTCAGGTGAAAATTAGCCTCATGCTACACCCTTTGATCCTGCAGCAATGATTTCGGGAGCAGATGACTGACACCAGGGCTCCGGGTGAATTTAGGAACCCTCTGGTCTTAGGAAAAAAGGCTGATGGAGTTTGACAGAACACTCGTGACTAAAATCCAGACAGGGGAAAGCTTTTGAAACAAAATCCAGTTGTAAGAGTTTACAATCACCTGAACACCTTTCCCCATGTCAGACTGAGCTGGTAGAAGAAAATTGAGTTTCTCCAGCTTTTTAGACACACAAAAGACTTTTTTTCCAGGCCATTATTAATTATTTTTACAATTCAAACTGGAAGTCTTAGTTTCCAGGTTGCTTGAAGCCCCCTGAGCTTCAAACACAAGAGAGAAAAGAATTAAAGAAGAGCAAATTTACCAGCTGGAACTTTACTGACCACACACATTCACTAATACAGCCAGTATTATCTAAGCTCATTCACTCCAGCTGTAGGGAGTCACTCACAACTTGCCCATGTGGACTTCCTCCCGGGTGCAGGTAAATCTCCACGATGTCACTCTCAGGCACCACCTCGATCCTCTGCACCTCCCCCTTGGCCAGCATCTCGTTCACAAAGTAGTTCCAGGAGATGTTGGTCCCTTCCCTGTTCTCGCTGATCATGAAGCGAAGCATCAGCACGATGAAGGTGAGCACCAGCAGGGCCCGCAAACGTTCCAGGTGCATCTGATTTTCCCTCCTCCTGCGTTTCTCCTCCTCTTTAGGAGAAAGATACCAGAGGAAAAAGGATTAGTGTGTAATTGTAGAACTTTCTGACCCAAAGAAGGGGTAATTAAAAGATAAAGATTAACACAGTGGTACTTTCGGGGGGGTTTTTGTGCTGCATGTTTGGTTTCCCCCGAAGGACTGGGCTTCCCGTGGTCCTAGTGCACCAAACCCACTAAAATCCCACCAAATATCATTCTAGGCTAAAATGAGACACTCTCTTGCCTGGCCTCATATGGACAGAGGTCAAATAAAGCCACAGGATCCTTATTGCTAAAAATCAAACTGCAGAATGACTATAACCCACTTTATACAACATGGTTCCACAACACAAAATATTAGGAGTAAATCCAGTGTCCCTGGTAAATCCCACAGCACATTACTGTTTCCAGGTGAGCTCTGATCTCCTGGCACCCGCACCACGACTCCAGCAATGCTTCCACTACCTCAGTAAACACCTGCATTTGCAGAGAATGGGAGATAGCACAGCACACAAATACACTGCAAATCCATCTGCCTTAACCAAATTCCCCGGATTTTCTCCCGGACAACTCACCTCATGTTTCAGAGGGTTTGATAACTTGCCCACATTAAGGATCTGTATCCAAGAGGGATTTCTTTGCTGGATGTGCTTTCCCACACTTTTATTGTACTAGAGCCACACAGAAGCAATGACACATGGAAAAGGGATGTTTTACTTCAACTATTTGCCACCAAATATTTTTCCAGTCCCACAACACTTTTTTATTTGCACTGCACAGGCAAATTTACGATTCTGTGGGCTGTAAAGGACTGTCACAGCACAGCTCAATGTCAGCAGCTGGCCAGTGTTTGAGTTGTTCAAACGACAACAAATATCTCCTCCTCTTTCCAGTCACATGTGAGTGTTCCCAATATATAATTTAGCACTTGCTCTCGATATACAGTTTAACAGCAACAGCACCATGGCACACATGAATACCCTTCTACACCCAGAAATAAATTCATTCTGTGCCACTGGGCTCGAATGCACCAGTGCTGCAGCCCAGATTTGATTTATTTCCAAATTCATAACAAATGTCCTGACACCAGCATTTATCACCGGTCACCAATTAGGCCCTACGCACGCTGCAACAAAACCCAGGGACAAACATATGACCCAGGCAGCTGCTAAAAAAAGTCCTCTGTCCTTCAGAGGCACAGCCTCATTTTTCACTGCTTCCCAGCTCTGCTCCACGCTGAACAGGAAAGGCTTGTTCCTAAATAGAAACAATGCAGCTTGGCAGAGAAGCCATCATTTCAGGAGGCTGTGACAAGCTCAGACTCCGCATCCAGCCCATCCGCTTTGTTCTCTGCTGCCATCCCCTCACCAAGTGTTATCTGCTGCATCCAGCTTTGTTAGGACTCAGGAATTCATCCCAAGGCTGCAGGACGACATCCACTAGTCTTAGTAGGGAAAATTAAAATACATGCGAGAAGACTTAGTCTGCACGACATCCCGAAAAGCCAAGCAGGTTCTAAATAAAAAGATTCTACAGAGAAAAGAAACTACTTAGGAAAGTGAATCCCAACAGGAAAAGTCCATCTATGGCTGTGCAAGTTCCTTGGAGGTGTCTGAGTCAACTCCTGCTAGAACACTTTCCTGTATTACATTCCAGACCAAGTAGAGGCCCATAACCTGCTCTAAACACACAGAGCCAGGGGTCTGATCACAAAAACATCACCCAGGGGAAAGCTGCCCATTAGACACCCTGACACAACTGCTCCCGTTTCCAGGAATTAGATCTTTCTAGGACCTTTAACCTGCAGCTGAATAACTTCAGGAGAAAACCCCACTTCTAGAAAGCTGCAAGGCAACACCAAGCTTTCCTCTAGTCTGCACTTAATTAAGGACAAAACCAATCTATTTCTCAGCTGAGGTAAGGCGTGACTGTCTGTACAGCACAACATGCACACTGCACCACAAGCCACCCCACAGCACTCAGGGAATGAGTCCCAGGGACTGGATGTGACACTTGCAAGCAGCAGCTGTGGGAACACTTCCAGCTTCTGAGTCTCCACCAAGCAATGATTTGCCATTAACCCCAAATGTGAACTCTCTGATTAAAATCTTTGCAAGGGCTGCAGTGACGGTTTGAAGAGTTCTTTGTAATAATTACAGCAGAGACAAGCGTTCCCCTGGAGACACAGGGCAGCGTTCCCCCTCCCAAAGCCAGGCTGTCCATTAATCACAGGAGGAGAGAGGCCATGGAACATGGCGTGTTGCTGGGTACTGATTTAACAGCCAGAGCACTTGCAGGTGCTGTGCTCAGTCATCTCCTGGCCTCGCACACCACGGGCCTGAATTCCACACCCCGACTTCCCTCCCGAGGATACCTGCATTCCCCCAAGGGAAGTTGATTCCCTTCCCTCTGTGATACCTGCACTCCCATCCCACTGAACACTTCATCCTAGTTAGATCATCAAGGAAAAGCCGTTGCTCTGGCCATAAGGACACTGCAGGGACACCAGCCAGGCTGTCAGCAGCAGCTGACCTCTGACTTCAAAAGCAAAAAGTCCAAGAGGATTCAATTATTAAGCACAATAAAGGAAAAGCCAAGTGCTCGCATCAGTTGATGATACCCAGGTAAAGGTTTAGAAAATAAATTATAAAATTATATTACAATCTGTAATGACGTTAAGTGCCTCCCAACTCGCAGTACAAAGCTCTGGAGCCATGGCAGGGGGTTGGAACAGATGATTTTATGGTCCCTCCCAACCCAAGCCACTCTGTGACTGACAGGATTTTAGGGAGATAAAACTCATTCTCAAAAAGTTCTGTACATGCCTGGGGCTTAGGAGAATAAGACATGGAAAAAACAGTATCTAGAAAGACTGATTTAAAAAAAAAAACCAAAACAAGAAAAATTAGTAACATGGCTGAGAGCTCTTTAAGGAATTTATACCTGAGGTCTGTGAATCACTAGAAGTAGGGACACATCCACATTGAAGGTAAATGAAATATAAGAAAACAAAACCAAATCCAGCTTAAAGGACTGGGTTTAGTTAACACAAGTTTATTAAGTCAAAATGCTCTACAACAAAACCTCCCAACCAAAACCCAGCTAATATTACTGTCCCTCTCCGTGCAGGGGCACAGCCAAGGCAAACAGCAATGGAGTGATTTGCACAGGATGCAGAGAAGCCCAGAAAGAGTCACTTTCATGCTCTTTCATCCTGTGATTAGATATTAAGGAAAAATTCTTCCCTGTGAGGGTGGGGAGGCCCTGGCACAGGTTCCCAGTGACGCTGTGGCTGCCCCTGGATCCCTGGAAGTGCCCAAGGCCAGGTTGGATGGGGCTTGGAGCAGCCTGGGATAGGGGAAGGTGTCCCTGCCATGGCAGGATAGGCTTTAAGATCCCTTCCAACCCAAGCCATTCCAGGATTTCTAGGATCTATCTTGTATCTTCCAGTCCATCATCTAAACCAAATAATCTTTCAAAGTTGCTCTTAGCCCCAGGCTTGTACAGGGGGAGGTTACAGGTACAGGGAACTCCTCAGAGATAGGAGCATGAAGGTGCATCTTCCTCCCTGTGTGCTCCTCCCTGGGTTTCAGGAAATCCTGGGATTTTTGGCAGTCACGTACCATCCTCCTCCTGCGGAGATTTCTTCTTGAATCCTCCATTCTTCTGGCTACTCCCCCGAGAGCTGGAAGTAGCAAACCAGGAGGTGCTACCTGCAGGCAAGCAGAGGTCAGAGACTGTTTCAATGGCACAAGGGAAATCATGTGGAGAAATTTCTTTAGTACTGAAACATGGACACAATTCCCGAGGCACAGCTGTTGCTAACACTGGTGTGGGCAGCTAGGAACAGCCTCACACTTGGGATTGGAAATGCTCATTAAAGGAATTACAGGTAATGGAACTAAATCAGGTTTCTCAGGAATGCCGGGGGATACTCCAATAAAACCCAAAAAAGGCTCCAAACACAAAGTCCAACGACTCCAGTACTTCCTGAATCCCCTGAGCTCCTCATGGGAAGGTGCCGCTGCTCACCCCTGTCAGCAAACACAAACCTGGATCCCTGCAAACACACCCAGCTCCCACATCCAGGAACACAACAGCCCCGCTGCACTTTCAGGAATACAGAGGGCAGGTGAGGAAAGGTCAGTTCTCTCATGAAATCAGACCTTTACCCCTCCCGCTCCTCGGGACTCACCCAGGAGATTCCAAAGTCTGACTGGATCCCGGATTATGTGCTGTTTTGTCAGGACTCCACCGAGACCCTGACGTGGCAGGGAAAGTGTTGGTGCCAGGAGGCGCTGAGGAAGGAGAGAATGAAAAACAAGACGACGATTGGAAAAGTGCTGTGGCTGCTCAAGCCCCGTGTGCCTCCGTGAGACTGGGATTCCCAACAGGGACACACTGTGGGTGAGGGTCAGGACAGCAGCTGGGAGCCCTGGATGTGATTCCTGGTTCTGCACTTCCCACATCACCCTGGAAATGTTTATAACCCAGCTCAAAGAAAGCACAAGGTTAAACAGACAACCCATGCTCAAAACACTTAATATTTCATCTTTTTCCTCCCTGTGTCTGTTTCTTGTTCCTAAGGCACGTTGGAAATCAGTTCTTAGAATGTAAAGACTCCCTACCATATTAAGGGAAAGGTTTTAATGAAAAAAGGATTTTAGAAAGGAAATTTTAAGGACTTTTAACCCTCCTGCACAGCAGCAAGGCCAATGCAGCTCTGTCCCTGAGGTAACTCAGCAGGAAGCCTGCAGTGGATATTCGCATTTAAGTGCAATTTCACAACATCAAATTAACAGTTAATAATAGTCTCCCTGAACACAAGTCTGGCCCCTTCTCCGATGTGATTCCCTGTCTGCCCTCCACTGCACGGGCTCCTAAACCAGCCAGGGACACTGACCAGGCTGAAACCCCTCACTCTCCTTTCCTGGTTTTCCTCTTTTTTCCAGCTTACAGTGGCTTAAGATGGCAACTTTAGGATTGACGCTCTCTAGAACAGAGCAGCCTAAATTTAAATTGATCCCGGAAAAACCTGGCATGAAACAGTGCCCCACATTGTTCTCCCTCCACCTCCTACTTGCACCACAAAAAAAGGCTTAAATCCAGAGGAGGCCACGAAGTTGATGAGAGGGATGGAGCATCTCTTGTACAAGGAAAGGCTGGGAGAATTGGGATTGTTCAGCCGGGGGAAGAGAAGCTTCGCAGTGACCCAACTGTGACCCTTCCAGTGCCTAAAGGGGCTCCAGGAGAGCTGGAGAGGAACTTGGGGCAAGGGATGGAGGGACAGGACACGGGGGAACGGCTTCCCACTGCCAGAGGGCAGGGATGGATGGGATATTGGGAAGAATTTGTTCCCTGTGAGGGAGGTGAGGCCCTGGCACAGGGTGCCCACAGACACTGGCTGCCCCATCCCTGGAAGTGTCCAACGTCCGGCTGGACGGGGCTTAGAGCAACCCGGGATAGTGAAAGGTGGCCCTGCCCATGGCAGGAGATTAGAA
>WEIT01038151.1:160597-290352 GCA_013389985.1 Dryoscopus gambensis
GGGGTGGGGATGTTTTTTTCGCAGGGGTGCGGGGAAGGGGGGAAGTGCGTTTTGGGGTGAGCGCTGCGCTGGGAGGAACAATACCAAAAGTTGTCTGAAATGGTAATTTCCGTTTCCCATTTCATCATCCCCGGGTAGGCGTTAGCCCTGCGTGTGTGTGCGCAGGGCCGGGGCCGCACCGAGCCCAGCCGGCCCCAGCCCCGCGGCTTTTATTTATTTCCCCGTTTAATCTTTAAATCGCTCCGTGTTTCTGCCCTCCGAGGAGCCTTTGTGTTCCGGGGAGGGGCTGCTCGACACCTTTGCCCCTTAGCAGAAAGGAAGGGGGGGGGGAGCCTCCCAAGCCCAAACAGCTGCAGCCCAGGACGAGCCTCCCCCAGCCCGGGGATGGATTCATGTTTAGAAAGGCAAATGCGCTCGGAGGGAGCCGGGATGAGCCGAGCCCTCGGTGCCCTCTGCCCTTTCCCAGAGGGAGCAGCTGTCCGGGGTGTGCGGCTCAGAACGGGCCCTTCATTGAGGCACAGGGGCCGTGTGTTTACGGCTTGGCTTCTCCTCCGGGCTTGGGGATCTGTTTTGATATCCAGTTGCAGGAAAGGGTTCCTCCCCCCGCCTGGTTTTGTACACAAAGTGCTCTCTCACCACTGGGGACATGGCTCTATAGGCAGAGAGCGAATTCCAGGCAGCTCTTGAAGCAAAATTCCCTCCTCAGATGGCTTCTGAAATGGGGTATACACCATTTTTACCCGCTCTGTAGGCAAAGATTTTTAGGTGAAAACATCTGTACTGCTTTGTAGTGGCTGTGTGCTTTCCTGAAATTTATGTAAATTTAAGGAACTTGGAGTTAAGTGCATTTCTCCTTTTTTTGTTTTGTTCATAAAATGGAACATTTTTATATAATGACTCCAATTATTTCCTTTTTCTGTGGGGGAAAACCACTCCATGGAGTCATGGAGAGGGGAAAAGGAGATTAACTCTCACATGTTTCCCAACGGCACCGATACATTCTTTGTGTGTGCCCTACCAGGAGCTCAATATTTAACTTGATTAGCTTAAGAAGGGAAAAAAGTTGGCGTTTTTACAGGCTGGATTTTCTGGCGGATTCCAGGTCGGAGCGCTCCGAGGTGGCTGTGGGGTGGCGGAGGGGTTTGGGACGTGATGCGGGGCAAACTCTGGGCACGGCGTTTGGTTCCCGAGCTCCGTGACCTGCTTTCTGTCCGTGGGAAGCGCTCGGCAGGGCACGGTCCGGCTCGGAGGGGTGGCCCGTGCCTGTGTGGGCGAGCTGTGGGGCCCTGTGCGAGCCCGTCCAGGGCTCAGAGCCGTGTCTGCGCTGCCTCGGGGGTGTCGGGCTTTGTGGAGCTCAGCGCTTTCCATGCAGGAGCGCTCCGGGTTCTCCCTGGTTCCAGGAGAACTCGTCAGTCCCACGGGAGGTTCCAGACCTGCCGGGGCACATCCTGCCTGGAGAAGGGCTCTGCTGCGGACCCGTGCGGGCGAGCCGGGGCTTGTGCCACCCCGGGCTGTCTGAGTCAGTGCGAGGGGCTGGTTGCTTTGCGAAACTCGCCGCGAACCAGCCCTCGGCTCCAAGCGCTTTTTTGCCTCGTTCCTTGTTGTGAATAGTGCCCGAGGAGCCCCGGCCATGTCGGCGCTGGCTGCTGCGACTGGCTGGAAACTGGAGATGTTGGCGTTTCGCGTCCCACACTTGGTTTTGCTGTTCAGTTCTGCTTTTGGAAATGAACTCTTCTCTCTTGTCCGTGTCTCCATTTCATAAAAAAGCATGGCTCAGAGCGAACTGATTTTTTTTTTTTCCTTCCATGGGCAGCTTTTTGTTTTTATGATGTTGCAACAGAATTTTGTCAGACTTAAACCTGCAGATTGTCCACTTTGAGGGTTGGGTTTGGATGGGGGAGGAAATCTTAAAAAAAAGCCCCAGAGCAAAAACCCTTCGGCTTAATTTCTTCCTTCGTGTGTGGTAGGCAACCTGATAAGATTATTTTATTTTCCACTCGTGTTTTAATGGCCTAAGTCCCCCCAAATGCTTGTGAACAAAGCGAAGCGTAGCGCGGCGTCGTGCCGCGTTCTTCCGCTGCTCAGCAGAGCAGACAAATGTATTTCTCTGGGGTCAGTGAGACTCGTCGTGTTAATCAATACTGTACCAGCAGTGTTCCCTTTCCAGGGAACCAGATGGGCTACTTACAACTGGTGCTGATTATTTTAACTGTGTAATTGTAACATGGCTGCGTGATGACAGTGTTTCCTGCAGATACTTCAAAGGAAGATTCCCGACGAGTGTGTCTTTACAGCGTTTAATCTGAACTCTTTGTCTTTATGTTGTGGCTTTTGGACATGTGTTTGAAGTACTAAGACGTTTTTTTTCCCTTACCTCCAGCTTTTCTATACGTTAAAAGGAGGCAGTGCTCTGGAATGATGAAGTGTCTCCAGTGTGGGAATAAACCCAGGGTTTTAGAGGCTCCCACAGTGGTAGGTTGGTTTCAGTGAGTTTTAGATCCAGGCAGTGACTAAGCCAAAAGCTGGGAAGAGATTAAGTGACTGTGAGGAAATGGCAATTTTTTTTTTTAAATACTGCATGTGGCTTTATTTTGGGGAAAATAGAGTTGGTGTTTTGGTGACTTGAGTCTTAACTGGGACAGGCTAATTACTTGGTGAAGAAATCCTTCTCCGAGGGAAGGAAAGGCACAGGGCCGGAGCTGGTTAATTACATTTTGTAAAATTATGGAGTGACGGCTTTCTGAGGAGGTCTGCCCCTCTTCCTGCCCTGTACCTGAATTTCAGGCTCAGCAGTTGCCTTACGGATTGAAATTCCTCCTGGGTATTAAGATTTAATGGTGGTAGACCCAGAGCAAGTAGTGGCAGGTACTGCTGCTTTTCAGTACAGCAAAGCAAATAATACTGGAAAATATTTACATGGGGGTTGTTATTCTCCTCGTATTTCCTTGATGAGCTCTAGTAAAGGTGCTTGTGTGCTCCCTGCATCGCTGGGGAGAATTCCCTGTATTTCGGTTGTAAGAGGCTGCGGAGAGGAACCGGTGTCTCCATAGCAAAGATTCCAGGGTTTCGTGATCAGCTCACATATATTTTTACCCCATCTAATTTAAACCAGTCTGCACGACACTCACAGGAATGATTTGTATGCAGCTTTTAAATATTTTCCTCCTTCCTGCGTGAGGGATTAGCGGCACAGAGCTGCTTTTTCGGAGGGTTCTCAGCCAAGTGTTACGTAATTTGTGTGCCACCGATGCACGGCCATAAAAAATACTCCCATCAATGTTAAGGGAAAGCTTGTGTAGGCAATTATTTGAAATCACAAGCGTCCTAAGCAGGTTTGTGCAGCCTTAAAATCTGGGCAAAATGCTGCCTTTGGAATCCTGCTGGGAAGGGGGGTGGGAAGCTGTCAGCGCCCGTGGTCTGGAGGCTGGTTTTGAGCACATTCTACTCCACTTTTTAAGCTTTCCTGTGTGAGAACTGGTGTTTTCTGGTGTATTTTCTCATGCAGCTCCTGGGTATTTAAAAACCTTAATTTCTCTGAGTCTGGGTGGTGGTGTTTCAGCTGGGGCTGCTTATGGGTGATGCCAATTTGTAATCTTTTATGAGAGTATGGGGGAAAAAAAGTAAAAAGAAGCTTAAATGCTAATAACAGTGAAAAAATCTGCTCGGCGTGGAGTGCATGTGAAGAAAGCGGGTGCACGTCGGGCTGTGGAGTCTCCGTCAGCTGAGCTGGGGGCTTTTAAAAATCTGCTCTAATTTTTATGCTGCATGTGGAATGGCTAATCCCATAAAAGCCTCGCACCTTTTGACAGATGAAACGCTGCTGTTCTTCACTTATTTGAGCAAAATATTTTTATAGATGGTATTAGCTCTGTGGCTCCGAGGGTAATGCAGTCCTTACACGAGAAAGATCTTGCTTTGATCTGACAGCTTTCAAGATCCATTTCCAATCTTGGAGTTCCATTAAGTCTGTTTGTAATGGTGCCCTCAGACTTTTTTCTGTTTATGTGACTCTTTGGGATGTTAACGTTGCTCTGTATTTGAGTTCTCTTTAATAAACTGAAGGAATAATTGGGGTCAGGAAAGGAAGTAATCATGTTAGAAGGTGCAGTTAATTATATCAGGTATTTTGGGCTCCAGAATTCTTCGTCTGGGTTCTAATGTTTTCTTCAAGTTGTAGGATGTAGTGAAATTATCAAATCAAAGTAGGACAGTGGGGCAGGGTGATGTGTGATGGTTAATTCTGGGAGTGTGAAATGAGTGTGGCTGCAGGCTTGATGTCCATGAGGGCCATGGAGGATAGGAGGGATGGTTTCTCTGGTGAGTAATCTCTTCCCTCTTCTGTGGGGCAAGAGGTGGTCTTCTGTGTGGTCCAGTGTCCATCCAACGTGATTTAAATGATCTTGTGTCCATCCTACATGACTTAGATGGTTCTGTGTCCATCCAGTGGGATCTCTGTGGTCCCGTGTCCATCCTGCATGGTCGGTTCGGTTCTGCGTCCATCCAGTGGGGTCTTTGTGGTTCTCTGTCCGTCCAGCATGGTCTGCTTGGTCCTGCGTCCACCCAACGTGGTCGTCATGGTTATGTGTACGTCCAGTGGGATCTCCGTGGTCGTGTGTCTATCCAACGTGATCCGTGTGGTCCCATGTCCCTCGAGGATGGCACGGGAGCCCCGTGCAGGGCTCGGGTGGGTGCCGGCTCTCGGCGGGAGCAGCCTCCCCGCTGCCTCTGCTCCTCCTCCCTTGGGGCCCTGCCGGCGTCTCGCCAGACCTCACATCTGAGAAACCATCCTGGCTTTTCCTGCCCCTCTCGGTGTTGGCCAGGAAGGCGTGAGCTCCCAAAGAGGACATCTGAAACCTCCATCTCCTTGGGTTCGTTCCTGTTTTCTGGAGTTCACTGTGTGAGTGAGGCGCGCTGCTCGTTGCTGCGTAGCTGCTGTGAGCAGAGGCTGGAATTGCAGCCCGGGAAGGCCGAGGGATTGGGAGACACTTCCCCACGGTAACCCCAGAGCGTGCGGGTGGCAGCGCTGGGGAGGGAGTTGGCTGCTGGAGTCAGAAGAAAGTGATGTTTTTTTTCTAGGTCAGGGTTGAAGGCACTGTCAGGGTGGTGATGTGCAGCATATATTACTGTCTGCATTGTCCCTGCCATATGGATGTGAGCACACTGCCCTTGGCATTCAGGCATTGAATTATTTATCCTCTCCAAATCTGGAGGCAGCCTTTCTTCCCCTGTCTTGAAGAAAGCCAAACTTATCCGATGAGTGTTTTTAGAATAAACCTTCCGCTGTGAATTACTGCAGTGGCAGGAGCAGGGTATTGATTGTATGTTGCGTTTGGATTTGGAAACCAAAGGTTACAACACTGGGTATCTTGTGGAAACACTGAAATATTTATTTTGCTGTTAGGTGCAAGTGCGTGTGTGCTGGTGCGGGGTTTGTGTATGGCTAAAATGCTATATAATGAAATTTCCGGACTTGGAGAATGGAAAGGGTAGAAAACTTTGTAGTATGTGTAAAAGCAGCTTTGTCTCAGCTGTGTGTGAGGGGATGGATGCTTTTCCAGGGAGAAGGCATCTCCTTTCCTCTTGCGCTGTGTTGGATTTGCTGTGAGGGAATGTTACAGTGGTCCTGGTTAGGGTGATGGGCTTCAGGTCCTCCCTTAGGATGTGGGTGTTTGCGGGGTGTCACGGTTTGCGGGGTGGTTCCAGGCTCAGGGAAGCAAAGGCTGGAGGGAGCTGGCTGTGTAATTATTTTTGAGAGCCTGACAGCTTTGCAGGATAGAAAAGGTCTCGAATAATTTACCTTTAGAGCAGCATAAAGCTGCTAAAACTGTGTCACAGGCATGGGGAAGAATCAGAGGGAGTCAAGAAGGGCAATGTTACCCTCTAAAAAATTCACCACGATCTGGAGGCAGCGTGTCCCTGAGGGCTCGGCAGCCAGAGGCTGGAGCGCTGGGCTTGGAAATACGGTGCTGCCCTCGATATCGGGATGTGAAATGAAAGGATGTGTAATTAGGAACTCCAAAAAAAAAAGACATTAAATAGCTTTAGAGGTGAATGGAAGCTTCATTATTAAGTACCAACTGCTTAGCTGCAGTTCATGGTGCCTCTTCCTTTCAAATCACGCACACATGAAAGTGCTCCCCGCCCCCAGCCAGGGCCTTATCGGCTTATCTGGGCAGGAGTTCAGAGCCATAAAAACTATATCCTGCTTACACCTTCCAGCCGATCCTGTGACCTGTGCTGTGTAAACAAGTTGTACCAGGAGCTCCAAATGACTGGTGAGTGGCTGGGTTTCTGCAGGCTGCTTAAGTCCAGGAGGAGCCAAGATAAAGTTCCAAGAAGTTCCCCTCTGGGAATGGTCTCCTGATAGCAGCTACAGGGAGGAGGTGGCAGGGCTGAGATCCTGCTGACTGTGGCAGTGACTGTATCCCATGGAAAGCACTTTGGGATAGACTTTACACTCCGGGGCTGGTGTTTTCCACGTTCTGCAGGAGGATGGCTGTGGCAGATTGTGAAATGTCAGCGTTGTGGTAACAACACCGACGGGCGCTCTGCGGTTGCGTCAGGCCTTGGATGTGCTGGAGATGTAAGCCTGTCTATAAATATATCCATATATCTTTGGATGGATGGGATTAGCCATGGCGATGCTGGGAAGAGATGTAGGTAATGCAGGGAAGGGGTGTGTGTGGGGGGACACAAACATCCTGCTCCTGGCTGTGCTCTGGGGGTTTAAATACCACCGAGCGCTCTGGTTACGGTGCTTGGCTGCTGCCCACCCCGAGCTGTCTCCGTGGTTTCATCTTGCAGCTCGGCACAGGCGGATCCATTTATCCAGGCTGGACTGTAACGAGCAAGTTTGGGGATTTAGTGTGTGAAACTTCACCTTTCTCAGCAGCCCAAAGGTCGAGTGCACAGGTTTGAAGATGAAAACCTGTTCTCCTTGAATGTTGACCTTTTTTATTCCTGTGGTTTCTTGTCCCCACATACGGGGAATATGCTGGGTTTGGGAATTAAGCTGGCTGGTGGCTGCTCTGCTTTCACTCCTTGCCATGGCCTGTACTGGCACGTGCTGAGGTCCTGCGTGGTGGCTCTCCTGGCTCTGAGCTCTCTGTTCCTCATTTTCCCATCGGCCTGGAAGGTTCCTGGCTCTCTCAGATCTGAGGTGCGCTGTGTTACTCGGCTGCTCCACGGTGAATTCAGTTCCCTTCCCTCGTGATCAGCACTGGCACTGGGGTGTTAAACTGGTTCTGTGGTGAGAGACGAATTCCTCTGAGTTAGTCCAGGGGGGAAGGGATTGGACAAGAAGTCAACTTGGAGGCTCTTTCCTGGTGGGCTGAGTAGAGCTCCTCGGTTAGGGAGCTGGAGGCTGTAGTGTTAAAATGCTGCATTTAATTTCCTCCTGTAGTGTGTTGTCTGCGAGTTTCCCCTGCTTCATCCACCAGGATGTTTCTTCTCCCTCCTGTCTATCCCTCCCCTTTCCCAGGAGCCTTGTCTGATGGAAGTTCTGCTCTTGCCTTGGTCCTTCTCATCCAAGATTCTTGTCTCTAATTTTAGCCTGTCTGCCTTTTGAGGTCCCCTCCCGTCTGTTCTTGCCTTTCTCCTTCTCTCTGAGTTGTTCCTGCATCTTCCTCTCCCTCTGGGAGAGCTGGACCTTGTTTTTGCATGGTGGGAGGAAAGTGCTTGGGAAGGGAGTGAAGCTGTGGGTGTGTTGAGGTGAAGGCTCCTGGGGCGTGGGGAATGCTGGCAGGGATGTTTGGGGTGCTTTGCTGTGCCATGTGCTCACAGGGAGCAGCTCCTTCCCTCTCCTGCATCTCCCTTACTGTCCCTGCTCGGATCTGCTCTTGGAATCTCTCTTTTATGGAATCATTCTGTGTTTGTATGATGGGGCTCTCTTCCATGAGGTTACTAGTAGTGGTAGTGCTGCCCAGCAACCTGGCATCCCTGAATCTCCTGCCCTTTTCCCTGCAGGAAAGCTGCAGGCTGCCTGGTTTTCCCTGTAATCTCACTCCATGTTAGCATGCATTGGCTTACGTTTACAGAGAAAAAGACTTTTCTAATGGGGGAGGCATGTGACACAGTCAGTCAGGTCTCCTCAAATGGATGTGGAGCCCATCAGGGAGAGCAGGGAACCTGGCCCTGGAGCCTGGCATCCAGGAAGGCCGCTCATCCTGGTGGGATCCACCTGCTCGGAGCCTCGGGAGCACGGTGTGTGCAGCATAATCTGATTTGTGCCTGGAATACAAATCCTGGCTGTTGCAGACATGCAGCCTGGGGTTTTACAAGTTCTTTTGTGAAAACAGCTTTCAGCCCCTCCATTGCTGCAGCAAGGAGCTTCCCTGGAAACCCAATCCCAGCAATTAGTGAGGTTTGCAGAGGATCCTAGCAACTGCTGCTGGGGTTCCATTGGCAGGGGTTAGGTTTTGTATTTTAGACTGTTTGTAGTTGTATTCTGTGCATTGTATGGAGATACATAAACTAAACCACAAGAAGTTCCCTCTCAACATGAGGGAGAGCTTTCCGTGGAGGGTGGCAGAGCCCTGGGACAGCTGCCCAGGGAGGGTGTGGGGTCTCCCCCTCCAGAGACATTCCAAACCCACCTGGACGCCTTCCTGTGTCACCTGCTGCAGGAGACCGTGCCTTGGCAGGGGCTGGGACTGGATGAGCTCCAGAGGTCCCTTCCAACCCTCTTCTGCCTGCAAATCCTATGGAGGGAAGGGTGTAGGGGGCCGTGGAGCAGTACGGAGCTGAAGTGATAATGGGAACGCTGCTGTGGGCTCTGCAGGAAGTTGATCCTTGGGGAAAGTGGAGCATGGCAGGAATATATTGGGTGGTGTGTGACTGTGGGTAAGCTGAGCTCACCTGTCAGGAGTTTTGTTACCCAGGTACTCTCTGACCTGACTTGCTTTTGTCAACAGTGGCTCCGGGTGATTCGGGAGCGATGCTTTCCACGAGGGTGGTTATGTAAAACCTTAATGCGCTGCGTTCTTCCAGCTCGGCTTTACAACGTGCGCAGGGCTCCGGGTGCAACTTCAAAGGAGGGAGTTTGCTTTATGGTTGAACCTATGAGCAGTTTTATGTGCAGGGTGGAGTGAACTCGTGGAGAAGATTGCAGTTTTCCCACTGTCATAAAAAGTTACGATCCTCATGATCCCAGCATTGTTCCGTAGGCGGAGGCAGGAGGCAGATGCAGAGGTCAGTGGGAGCGTGCACGGAGCGAGCTCAGATGTGCCAGCGCAGTGAATGCCCTGCTCTGTGTTCCCAGCTCTCCCAAACGCCTTCAAAAAGTGCCTTGTGCTCTTTCTGGGCCTTGCTAAGAAACCTGCACCTGTGTTACTCGCCGAACAGGCAGAGCATTTCCATGGGAAAGGAACTTGGCAGGGCGGCTGGGGAAGGTGGCTGAGGGGGGGCTGTTTTCCAGGGCAGTATTTTAAACCCTTCTGAAAACGTGGCGTTTTCAGTGGCTGAGACTGTGAGTCAGTTTATAACCTCCTTCTTTTCTTTGGGGTACGAGCCAAGGGAGTTAAAAAAAATAACAAAGTGGCTGCATCTTGACGAGCCTCATTCCAATTAACTTCCCTCATGCTCCAGAAGATATATTCCCTAAACTGAGATATATTCCCTAAAAAAGGACTGTTTAAGCTAATCGGTGATGGTGGGAGAGTAGGATCACATTTTACAGCCTTAATTGCGGGCTTTTCTAAAAGTATTTCAGTGGCCTGTGCTGCCTTTAAACCCTGATGGGGTATAAGATTCTCCCAGCTGTGGAGTCACCACCCCAAATTCTGAGGTATGAAACACCTTCCAGTTCTCAGTAAGTTATAGATGATTCAAATAAGTCACTATTCCAGTTTGCGTCAGATCTCTCTAAATATAAACTTAACCTCTAGTTTAAACCATTTTCTGCTGGGATGGGGAGGTATAAATGTGGTCTTTGTTTGCAGCCAGGAAAATTAAAGGTTCGCAACATTCAGAAATGTGCGTTTTAGATCTTCTGAAAAGCTGTTCCTTAAAGAATGTTTCTGTTTGGAAATGGGCACATACCTTGGGTAAGGTGGGTTGTTTCCCATTCTCTCAGCTTGAAGAATTTTATTCTGATGAGTAGACTAAAACTTAGAGGGGGGGGGGAAAAGACTCTGATCCTTCTCTTTGGATGATCCATTAGCTGCTCCAGCTGCCTTTTATTTATTTTTGTAGACACATGTGTGAATGTAAACATTTTATCTGGAATGGCCTTGCAAATGTTCCCGCATTAACATATATTGTCATGGAGAATAATTTTCATTTAACTGTAATTTGCTTTATATTTTCCTGCCTGGTTGCCATGGAAACGCAGACGGAAGTGGCAGGGACTCCTCACAGGAGCCAGGTTATGGATTGCCTCTCTAATGGACCTCTGTTAATCACACTGCAGCCTGCACTGGAGGAACCAGGGCTCTTTGCAGGAGACGCTTTATTTGGATAAACTCTGAGATGCCTGTGGTACCTTAGCTTAATATTCAGAGTTACCAAGGGTGTTTTTCCCTTCTCCAGAAGTTTTTTATCATAAGAACTATGTGTTATGATCCTGGAATTGAGATATATTTATTTAAATTTAATGTCGGTTAGACTTGATTTTCAATTTTGATTTCATTTGCTGTAATAGCTTAACTGGTAATGTTCTTTCCTGGGTTCAGTTTAAGATCTGAAACGTTTGAAACAGAGCAGTGAAACATTTGTTATCTTTATCCCTGCGCAAGAAGTTGACTTGCTTTTCGTAATAATGTGTCTGTGCTTTTGTGTTTCCTTTTGGCTGCCAGCAGGTAGAAAGGGGGCAAAGATGGGTTTCATTAAATCTATCATCTGTGGATTTTGGGTCTGTTTTGCACCTCTTGTTTTTGGCTGCCTTGTCCACGTCTGTCTCGCGGCACAGCTGCTGTTCTGAGCTGAGCCCACGGCAGGAAGGGAGCTGGGGCAGGGTCTGGAGCACCAGGGGTGGCTGAGGGAGCTCAGGGGGCTCAGCCTGGACAAAGGGAGGCTCGGGGGGGACCCTCTCACTCTGGAGGAGTTAAAAAATGTGTACATGTGACACGTGGTTTAGTGGTGGCTCGGCAGTGCTGGGTTTGATGATCGCAGAGGCTTTTCCAAACTAAACTATTGTGTGATCTCCAGCATTATCAGTGCTCAGATTCCTGACATTTCAGGTTGCTGATCTCTGCCTTTGTCCATGGCTTGCTGGATCCTTGGAAGGAGCTGCCTTCCAATTAGTGAGATAAGAATCACGGTGGCATGGGTTCAAACTGAACTCACCAATTAGCAAATGATTCATTTTTGGTTAATGGGGATGAGCTCAAGGAGAGAAAATCAACCACCCAGGATTCTCTGCTCTGGGTACTTTCATGGCAGAAGCCTCAAATTGTAACACAGAGACATGAATTTAATTTGTCTCCTGAATCAGACCCCTCAAAATGAATTTTTGGGTGGGTTTTAAAGGGAAGTTGGTTTGGCCCTTCCTTTGCTGCTGGTTGTGGTCAGACGCCCATGGCTGGTTACGTAAGGCCGGATTACTCCAGCACGTGGATGCTTCCCCATGCATATGGTCTCACAGTTATTTCTTGGTGCTTTACAGAAGGAATTGGGTAACATTTTGTTCTGTAATGCAGGATGAAGAAATCCAGCATGTTTTTCTGTAATGGCGTATAAACAAGTAGTGTAACATCCTATTTCAGGCGTTTGGAGGAGGAAGGGCTCAGGAGGGGAGGCAGGGCTGAAGCAAAGCTTTATTTTCCTAGACTTACTCACCAGACTTTGGTAGCTTTGCCTTTGGTGGATGCTGTGAGTGTTACAAATGAGCTGGGTTTTGAGGTGTGTAAGCTCAGTTGAGTGGGTGCTGTGGGTGTGGAGGAGCCTTGGTTGTAGAGGTTACTTCTGGTCCCCTCTGCATTTCTGTGTCTTTCACTGGGTGACGTTGGTGCTCTTTTGCTGCTCATGAGGGGTGAATGTGATTCATAGTCTAAGGCCAATCTAATTTTAATAAAAGTCTGAAAAATGGCTTGGCTCTAGTCAGGACTTCTGGGTCTTGTGGAGGCTTTTTGCATTTTTCCTTTATTTTTATTTTTCCTCTCCTTTTCTGCCTGTTGTCCCATAAATGCTCAGAATTGAACATTTGTGTTCCCCAGTGGCACATTTGGGATTCCCAAAGGCAACCTCTGCAGGGAGGTAGGTGAGGCCATCTGCATCCAGGCAGTGCCACCTCTTGAGCTCTCGGATGGGACTCAGAATACCTGGCAATATGAAATAATAAACTCTCTGGTTACTGATTACTCTCGAATTCATTGTTTACCTGCATTTTATGCCATTTTTGGGCTCCCAGGTCTGAAGCAGTGATCCCTGTACACCTGCCAGGTGTTTTTCCCAAAGGTGTGTCCCTGAAGGGTTGGTGATGAATGGCACTGTTGTAGGTAGAAGCTAATGTGACTGAGTCACCTTTTGTAGCCTGGGAATGGACTCCTGCACCTGATAATTGGGTTGAACGTTGGCTCATGGTAGCCAGGAGAGCAGAGCAGCTCTGGTGGCCGTGGAAGTGTTTGGCTCCCTTGGAAGCTTCACTTTGAGGGTACTCTTCATCAGAATTGGAGTACCAGGACACAGGGAATGGCTTCACGCTGCCATAGGGCAGGGTTAGATGGGAAATTAGGGAGTAATCCTTCCCTGAGATGGTGGGCAGGCCCTGGCACAGGGCGCCCAGAGCAGCTGTGGCTGCCCCTGGATCCCTCGCAGTGCCCAAGGCCAGGTTGGATGAGGCTTGGAGCACCCTGGGATGGTGGAAGGTGTCCCTGCCCAGGGTAGGGGGTGGGACAAGATGAGCTTTAAGGTCTCTTTCAACCCAAACCATTCCATGATATTTTTCAGGTTCACTCACTTGGATTCGGCCTGCAGCTAATGCTACTTTAGCAGTACTCACAGAAAAGTGTTAATTGCAGATAAAACATTATAAAGCCAAACTGTTGTTCTGCTCCTTTCAGTCTCGTGGACACTCAGGTTTACTTTGAGCCACTCATCCCATGTTGTGCCATGAACACAGCTTTGCATTTATCTCCAATAATTGTGCCAGAGATCTGGGAGGGAAGAGCACTTTTAATGTGTTGCTGTTGCCCGAAAATGGTGCAAATTGGGATGAGCTGTGGCGGGGTGGGGAGTTTAGAGGAGCTGCCTTGTGTGCAGTCGTGGGAAGAGGGATTTCTTCAGGGAATGGGTGAATTGTTTCCTTCTGCTCTGAGCAGCCTCTTAATGAGCTGCCCTCTCCAGGGTGCGGAGAGATGAACCTCCCATGGCTAACTCCAGCCTGGGAGGCTTCCACCACATCGCTGCCTTCGGATCCTTGGATCTAAAAATACATCCATGCTGCACAGCAGACTCCAGGCACGCTCATCTGTTCCCTTTAGGAAGGAGACTTGTGGTACTGGATGAACTACTGTGGAGATTGTATTTTTGCTGTGCAGAGTTACCAGTTTTCTTCTTCCAACGGAAAAATGTCGTGGAAGTCATTGTTCTGGTTGGAATTCCCTTTCTGACAATAGCAGCAGTGGGGTGGGGTGCTTTGGAATTGTTTAGTGAGGAAAAATTTTGGAGGAGCCAGGCTGCAGGGGCTCCACCACGTGATTCCTCTTTGCTGTTCAGGCTCCTGCAGGAGCGTTCCCACCACTGGCTTTTGGGGTATTTCTGACCAGTCCTGGCTCTTCCAGCACAGCTCTGTAAGGATGCTTTGTCTCTGTTGGAGCTGGGTTGCTCTGCCGCCTTCCCCCCTTTCAGCTGGGCTCATTTGGTTGTAATTTAGCACGTTTTCCTGGGATGAGGAGGAATGAGAGCCTGCCAGGCCAACACCTCAGAGCACTCCTGGAGTTATTGCTCCCTCTGAGCGCAGTGATTCATCCCCGAGGCAGACAGCTCGTGCCCTCCATACCTCCCTGGAGCTCCAGCCATGCTCACACCATGTGCTGCAGCCTTTCTGGCTGCAGGCTCAGCCGGGATGCTGCTCTCTCCTGCCAGCCTTTGTTCCCAGGTAACTTTGGGAATATTTTAGGGCAGCAGTAGCACGAGGGCCGGTTTAGACACAGCGCGGAGGGGCTGGAGCTGCATTTGCTGCCTGGTGTTGAACAGCTCAGTAGCTGATTCTCTTCACGAGTTACAACTTGAATCGCTGCTGTTTGTGCCAGTGGGGCGTTTGAGGTCTGGGATCCGGGATGACTTGCAGCGAGGTTGCGTAAGCGTGCGTAGCTCCGGTCTCGCCGCTCTGTTTTCTCTGTGTTCCAAGAGACGCAGCTTTTGCCTCTCCAGCTGTTTAAGATTCAGAGAGTATTTTCCTCCTTTGATGTCTGGCTTACCTTGACGGGCTGGGAGAGCTGGGCTTGTTCAGCCTGGAGAAGAGAAGGTTCCAGGCAGACCTTGGAACCCCTTCCAGTCATAAAGGGGCTCCAAGAGAGCTGGAGAGGGAGTTCGGACAAAGGCCTGGAGTGGCAGAACAAGGAGGACTGGCTTCAGACTGAAAGAAGGAAAGATTTAGATTAGAAACTAGGAGTAAATTTTTAGCTGTGAGGGTGGGGAGGCCCTGGCATGGGTTGCGCAGAGAAGCTGTGACTGCCCCTGGATCCCTGGAAGTGTCCAAGGATGGGGCTTGGAGCACTTTGGGATAGTGGAAGGTGTCCCTGCCCATGGCAGGGGGTGGGACTGGATGAGCTTTGAGGTCCTTTCCAACTCAAACCATCCCATGGTGTTGACACAGGAGCTCACCTGCTCCACCAGCCTCTGTGTTCCTGGGATGTGCTGCTGCCCAGTAGCACAGGCTCAGTCACAAGCTGCTCAGACAACCTAAACCATTTGTAAGGAAACTGTCTTTAAAATATGGATGGCATTAGAGGGACTCAGGCTTAAAATTAGAAACTGTTTATGATGCACAGTTGTAGTTGTTTACCTTGAACCATAATTATCTTATTTCCTGAGTTAAAAACGTCACGTCAGCTTGCTGAAGCAGGATTTGATGACAAAGGAATTGTTTTTAGCCACCAGCAGAGCAAAGAACACTTCAAAATGTGTGTCTAAATATGATTTTATAACCTAAAGTATAGCATACTCAGGATTTTAAATTGGCTCTGGAAGTTGCGTGGGCTTATGGGTCGGCCATTTGGCCGGGGATCAAGGGACTGAGTTTAATCCTGACTCCGTCCTTTTGTCCTCTGAGCGTTTTCCTTGCCACCCTCTGTGCTGTTTGTTTGGACGGCCCCGTGTTGGAAGGGAGGGCTGTGCCCTTTCTCCGGGCGTTCGTGGCCGTTCCTGGGGCGCGGTGTCGGGGCACGGCTGCGGGGGGCCAGGCTCCCCCACCCTCCAGCCGGGGGGCACGAGCCCGGCCGGCCCTTCCGAGCGGAGAGCGGTGGGCAGAGGAACATCAGGAGTTTCCTGCTGGGCTGGCAGGTTCAGCTGATTGATGGACAAGCTCTGGAGTGGCCCGAGAGAGAGGCTGGGTGCCAGCAGCTGAGCAGGGGCAGAACGTGCATTCCTCGAACCCCTCGGAGCGGCTGGGGCATCTCGATGGGCACAGACAGACGTTTGATTTCCTTATTTCAGTATTTACTATATTTCCTTATTTCATTATTCGGCAGTGCTCTCTGATCCTGTGTGGCTGAGGTGTCCTGCGCCCTCCTCACTCTCTTTTCCAGACTGGATTTCTGTCCCTGAGACAGCAGCTGCTCCTTCCTTACCTGTGCCTGGTGCTGCCAGGATGCTGCTTTCTCCAAGAATGGAAAGTGGGAGGGGAGCAGCTTCTTTAATGGTGACAACTGCTACTTAAACCTGTTCAGGGCTTAGAATAGAAAGGAAAAAAGATCAGTGGAAGCTGTAGGTGCTTTCAATGTATGTGGGATTTTTAAGGAATCTTTTTATTCTGACCTTAACTTGCCAGGCCCCAGACAATAGGGGAGGGATGCCGTGTGGAAATCAAGGAGGTGCTTCCTTTCAGCTCTTTCTTTGCTGTGTAATTTGAGGTGGTTGTAAGGCACTTGCAACTCAGGAATTGTAGACTTGAGCACACTCTACAATTACATTTTTCGTGTTGCTTTCTGGGGACCTCCTGGGTTGTCCAGCCGGGTAACGGTGTCTGATCCTACGTACCTGAGTGTGGGGCTGCCACCTGCGTATTCCTAAAAAACCTGTATTTGAGTTGTTGAAGTGTCTTACTGTAACATTCCTGCTACCACAGAGAGTTTTCTTGGCTGGGGAGGTTGTATTCACCCTGCTCAGAATCCAACCAGAATCGGCTCCATGGATGTTTGCTGGTTTTTTTCCTCTCGGAGGGAGACTGTCTGTTCTTGAAGGCTGAGCAGTGGCTTCTTTGACTCCTCCTTGGCTAATTAGTGTGCTTTAAAATGGGATGCTTGCATCCTTTTCACCAATCAGCGTTCGGAAAGGAAAGGAAATAGTTCAGATATTAATAGTAACCTGTATCCAATTTGCCACGGAATTACACGGATGCAAATGTCTGGGACTGCAGAGGTGACGAATGTGGCTGTCGCTCTTTTCTTCTGAAAAATGGTATTTTTTCGATGTGTTAAAATGGAGCACAGAGTAAGAAATGCACATTCATTTTTAAATAAAGTGGAGCTCGTCGTGGCCTAGTGGCATCGTTCACCCTCCTGCTTCCCTTAGGAGGAGGTGCCGAGGGAATTGAGTGGGACTTTGTGGAGACGTCACAGGGAGGGATTCAGTCTGGGGAAGGGCAAGGATGTGTTTGTCCCACCTCACTCGTATTTAGGAGGAATGGAAAGGAGAAGGAGCCTGAACTATGACAGCAGCTGTGAGCTCACTTTAAATTACAGCTTTAATTCTGGAGAACATCCTCCCTTCTTGCCTTCACTGGGTCAGTGAAGTTCAGCATCTTGGAGCTTATCCCCATTCCTGCAAGTGTCCACTGCCAGGTTGGCCGGGGCTTGGAGCAGCCTGGGATAGCGGAAGGTGTCCTTGGCCATGGCGGGGGGTGGAACAAGTTGAGCTTTAAGGGCCCTTCCCACCCAAACCATTCCGTGATTCTATGATGTGTCATCACAGATTTTGACCTCTCCTAGTTCACTGGAGGTCTCCAAACAGCTTGGTCATTCCTGAGTTTCGGCTTCTGTCAACCCCCAGTTCCTAGGGACTGCGTTGTCCATGTCAGACTTTGAATTAAAACACTTAAAGGGCAGTGTGGTTTCCCAGGAATTGCATCTTTCCCATCCCTTGTGCTTATTGCAGTGGGACAAATTAAACCTTGGGCTCTTTGGCCCACACAAGTGTCTGTGTTTTTGAGGACCGTATCAGGTTATTTTATATTTTTTATCAAGTAGCACAGACAAAACAAGCTTTGAAAACTGTAGATCTCAGTGTACATCTTATCTGCAGGGCAAAATAAAGGAGCTTAAGAACAAGAAAATATCGCCTACTTTCGTTCTGAAAGCCATCTACTTAAATTTTACTTGATGGTACAATTTTGTCACAATCAAACACGCTGAAAGGTGGGGTTTTTTTAGGACTAGTGGAGATCTCTGTGTGCTTTGGCTTTTCACTTGGGTAGCTGGTGCTGTTTGAGCATAGTTGGTTTGTGATTGCTGTGGGAATGTTCATAAACTGCAGTGAAAAGCAGGTCCTGCAGCTCACCCCAGTGCTGGGAATCTCCCCAGAAAGGGTGGGAGAGGCTGCAGAACGTGATGGTTTGCTCTGTTTGTGTGCCTGGAGATGGCTGTGCTGGGAGTCCCTGATAGGCCGCAGGCGGGTATTTATCTCAAATTTATGTGGATTTCTTGGAAACAACTCTTTATCCCCCTTCAGATCTACAGAGCAACACCTCTTCTTTTCCTCCTCTCTCCAGAGTCCTGAGCTGTGTGGAGTGGTCCAGGGGTGCTTTTCCAGGCTCCTGAGGGAAATTGCCACAAATCTGATGATCTCTATTTGCTGTCCATCCCTCGAGGGGCCAGGAAAGCTGTCTTACTGTGCTGGGCATGGCTGTTCTGGCCCTCACTGGGATGGGATGGGCAAAGCTCCAGGGACAGGGATTTCTGCACTGTTTCTGTATAGGTGGCACGTTTTCTTCCCCGAACTCCAGCACTTGTTGGGATTCTTATCCGACTTGCGTGCTGTAACCAGGCAGGAATAGAATCCTGTTGTTGTAGAAGGAACCGTGGATATTTACAGAAGACATCTGTGGGGTTTGTAGTGCTGCTGCTTATGGGCTCTCCCCCCACTCCCCAGTCTCCATTTTCTCAGGTTCTGCAATTATAATGGGATTTTTCTCCATTTCAGCAGGTGAAAACCCTGACTCTGCTGTGGCAGGCAGGCACTGAGCTGTGCCAATGGAGTGCACTGGAAAACACTTCCAAATTTCCCCTCCCTCCAAATTTGCTGTAGTTGTTCCCCCTTGATTCTGTATCGGGGGTAATGGAGCTTATCTGAGAGCGGGAGCTCCGTGGGTCTTGGGTGCTCCCCTGGGTATATTTTCACTGGAGCCCTCGGAGAGATGCCTTATTTTGAAATTCTGTCTCTTCCTGGAATTATTCTGAGGGAAGCAGACAAGTGCTGTGGAAAAAGGTTGTCTTTCTCCCTTGAGATTTTTTCCATTCAAAAGTTGGTCTAAACCAGAATCTAAATCTCTGATACCCTGTTACGCTGCTTAGTTCTGGATCACCATAAAATCTGAATTGATGCAAGTCTGACTTGGGGTCCAAATATGACTTCTTCCCTCAAAGAAACACTGAGGGGGAGGCACACATTTGTGGGGGTATTGGCCTCTGGATTTCCTGGGATGATATATCAGCAGTGGCTTCTTTCCTGCTCCCTGTGAAATGGAGATTTAAGCAGAACGTTTCTGCATTATTGATCAAATTTAGAGATACTGAGATGTTTGAGATTCAATGGTTTCATCCACATTTTTCATGGAGACCCTTGTAGGGGACTCTGCATCTGCACAGAACTGGTTTGTTCCTTCAAGGAAGCCAATTCCCACCTCGCTGCTGGGACCAGTTGGGGTTGCTGCCACATCCCAACCGCTGTGGTGTGAAGAGTCTGTAGTTAATGCCAGTGTTTTTCGGGTCACAGCTTGGGATTGTAAAGCATCTTCCATCTTCAAATACTAATTTCTGTGAAGTTACAAGATACCCTTTTATTAAGGAGGTTTGAATTATGTAATTCCCAATTTTTTCGATGGAATGCTGGCAGAAGTTGCACGTTGTGCTCTGAATGTGAGGTCCTGATCTGTGTGTGGGTGCAGCAAGAATCACTGATTTGGGGAATGCTGAGGGGCCCCGTGGTCAGTGTTAAGATCAGGAGCTGGTGGGCAAACTTACAAGTTTAAACATTTATCCATTTATTTTGGTGGAACTGTCTGCTTGCCCAGAGTTTCCAAGTTGCTTCACGTTAACAGAAAATAAAACATCACAAGTCTTGGAAGACTGAACCTGTTAGAAACCAGAATCTGGCCACCTTGAGCACTTGATTGTTTGGGGTTTACATGACCATTTCGAGGCGCAGGAAGGGCAGTGTGTGCCCTGGTGCACTGCAGGTGGCTCCTGTGCAGTGACCGTGAGCTCGGCGGGGTTGGAGCGTCGTCCGTGGTCAGCCCTGCAAGTTCCCAGGAGGGACAAGGGCAGTGATGATACTTTGTGAAGTGATACATTTTCATCAGCTAAAGCTAAGAGAATGGGATGGATAGATGTGCTTATTAATTATAATGTGGCTTTTGGAAGTGGAGTTGGGTTTAAATTGAAATGTTGGATTGCGTGCAACAGGAACGTTGTGTGAGTGACCCGACCACGTACAGCCAGTGAGGCTGTGCTGGGCATCTCCCACTGGAGTATTTGCTGCATTCCTAAGTGATTTGATAACAATTTCATTAAAAAGTGGTGCCATGTTCGTTGTGAAAATTACTTGGCTCATGTGTGGTCGCTATTTCAGCGTTAGGATACTTTACGTATGTTTATATGTGAGCCAAGGAATGAATAAACTTGTTGTATGTGGGCCAGGAAGCAGCTGTAAATAGACCTCGAAAATGTTGTATCAGCATCCTGGGACGGATTTCTGTAGACTTTTTGGTAATTTTGTTCACGGTTGATCATAGTTGTTGCCCAGAGAAGCTGTGGCTGCCCCTGGATCCCTGGCAGTGCCCAAGGCCAGGTTGGACGGGGCTTGGAGCACCCTGGGACAGTGGGAGGTGTCCCTGCCTGTGGCAGGGGGTGGAATGGGATGAACTTTGAGGTCCTTCCAACCCAAACCATTCCATGACTCTGTGACAGTCAGTACTGTCAGCAAGTAGCACTGCTGAATTTCCAGACAATGTAGTTGGAAGTTCAGCTGTTTTTCCCCCAGTTTATCTCTTGCTGCTGTTGAAGTGCTAATTAGTGATGTGACTGTTACTGTGGAGGAGAGGATAAAAGGAGCAGGGGAATCCTGCTGGAAAAGGTGCTGTGCAAGTACTACCATCATGCTCCATGGGGCTGCAGCTCCCATCAGGGGATCCCTCAGTGCCCCAGGGCTCCCTGGTCTTGGAAGAATCCACGAGGTAGCCATGTGTCTGTATCTTCTTTGCTCTTAAAGAAAAATGCAAAAAATTTGCATTTTGCTCATCTGGAGACGTTTACCTGCTGCAGGATTCCTTTCTTTGCATCTGGACCCTGTGCCTTCACATCTTCCTCTGGGTTTTGGGGTTTATTTTGGCCTGTTCCTTTTCATTGAGGTTCCCAAGACTTCCCTTCAGCCCAGCTGGAAGCAGCTCTACCCTGGATGCAGCTGCATTGCTCATCTGGACATCTTCCCTTTGGCTTTCCATTGGGGAGTGAAAGTTTCCCAAAACAAACAAGGCTCTCCCAGGGTTCCCGATCTCCTCCGCTGTGTATCAGTCCCAGCTGGCCTCAGAGTCTCTCCTGGATGGTTCTTGGAAGGAACCATCCTGTTGGAAAGCAACTGTGCAAATCCAGCTACATCAGAGAAGTTGTTTGTAAGGTGACAAGCAGCAGTAAAGTATAAAATTGTCACCAGCTCTGCAAGGCAAGAAATTCAGATTTTTTTCCGTGTAACTGAAGCAGGGATTGGTCACTGTGTCCCTCGGTGTGGTTTGCAGTGTCTAGAGACTGGATGGAATATGGGGGTTTGGGGAATTTGGCATGAGCAGGATGGCAGAGCTGGCATCTGCTTAGGCAGACCAGAATAACATCACTGGGACTGGGGAAGGCCCAGTGCTCCCAGTGCCTCAGGTTGCTGCTTTCCATACCTACGGGTCCCTCACCGTCCCAGTGAGGAGTGCAGGTTTGGGGCTTGGAATCTGGCAGCCCTTTCATGTGATTTCATGTAATTCCCCTTTGCCTTGGGTGCTGAGAGCTCCTGCTGGTTCCTGCCCGGCGTCAGAAATTTCGCTTTGGGAACTTGTAGCTGGAAAAACATCCTTGAAAGTACAGCAAGAGCTGGTCAAAACAATCAGGTTAGAGGTCTGTAATAGATTCACTGCTATTCAGAGCAAAGGTGTGCTTGAAAAGGGAGTGCTTGTGCCATGGATGGTTCCACAGGGCTTGTTTGGGAAGGTGAATTCCTGGCATGCGAGCTCGTTCTGGCCCTGCCTGTCTCTGGGTTCACGAGCTGCTCAGGGTTTGGGGGGTGACATACCCTCATTTGCAAATAAAATGCCTCTCAGCCCACCCACATGGTTACAGGAACCTTGAAGCAGGTGATTTTTAAAAAAAGCTGTTATCAGAAAGTTATGGAATGAGGTGGAGGCTTGGCCGAGCTTTCACGCTTTCTCTTATTCCTCTGTTTATGCAGAGTGGTTATCAGGAAGTTTATTTGTGGATTAGGCAAGGGTTTGTGCTGGGTAACCTTCATGTAGTCAAATCCAGTGTGCGTGTTGTGAATAAAATTAATTTTCTAATGAACCAATTCCTATGTTTTTCAGATTACACAGTGTTTTTGGGACACACCTCTGTTGGATTTTAATATATGTCCTGTGAAGAACAGCTTTCAACTATGGAATCGGTAAATATTGACTTTGCTTCTTTCCAAAATTTCTGGTTTATTCCCTAACAAGTGCTTGTGTCTCTGTTGGACTGTTTGGTTTTGCCTTTTTAAAATGTTTTTCTTTATTTTCTGAAATTTGAAAGGAAAAATTGTAAGTTCTTTGGAATATCTGAAAGTTACTAACCAAGGATATCTTGGGAGTTGTCTGTAGTTCTGAGATGCCTTTTTAATTTTAGATAATTTTGAATATAGCAAGTTTTTCTCTGACCTCAGTGAAATAAAAGTGAACTTTCCTGCGTGGGCAGTTCCAGCACAGGTTTGCCCAGCAGACTGTGCAGCTTGTTGGTGCTGCTGACTGCTGAGTATTAAATAATACCACAGTCCTCCTTCTTTCTCTTCGCTTTCAAAATGTCTTGAAAAAACCCAAAGTCTCTAAGTTTCCCAGTGTTACGTCTCCTTGTGATTAGCCTAATTGAAACAGATGGCACCTACGTTTCATTTTGGGCAGAGAAACCTCCCAATCTGCTGAGACTACAGTTGGATGCAGTGTTAGGATTCAACTTTTTGGGAGCATTAACAGATGCAGAAATAACAGGCTGTCGTAGAGTGGAATTTAGAGGGGGAAAAAAAGAGGTTTTTGCCTCTGTTTTGTGCGAGAGGGTGGGAGAGGCCGGTGCTGTCCTGGAAATCCCGACGGTGTGGCTGGAGCTGTAGACAGGGGGTTGTTCTGGCTGGTTGTTTTTTTGCTGTGCTGGTGGTTTGGCATGATGGGAGCTGAGCAGAGGCTGGGTGGGCTCAGTGCGTGTCCGAGGGGGATGTGCGGCGGTGCAGGCTCAGGGTCACCCCAGCATGCCCAGAAATGCTATGGAGAAGGCTCCCGATGGATAACTACAGAGAGTGGCTCCTGCCTTGGGGCCCTGGGTCCTTGGCTGACCTCTGGGTTCAGGCTGCAGTGGGATTATTTGTGTTGAGGTTGTCAGCACGATAAAGGCTGTTGCTGGAGAGTTGCTCAGTGCAGTCCAGCCCTGCTCCGTCGGGTGCCTTTGCAGGCTGATAGGTGTCTTTTGTCCTGGATTTTGAGGGGAAAAAAATAAAAATCGTTGTGTTTAGCGTGGCCGTGATAATTTCAAAGTATTCAGATGGAGACAAGATGTTATTTCAGCTTCCCCTGGTGAATATTAATAGCAGGAGAAGCCTTTCACAGTGAGACAAAGCAGAGCAGGCATCGGTGACTCTCCCGGTGCTGTTAGGTAATTAAAGTGTATCAGGTGTGAGCCCTTTTCCTGGCATGTGCAGGAGCTCTGTCCTCCTTCCTGGGAGCTCTGCAGGGCTCTGAAAAACCCAGCTCAGCCCTGACATCAATTATAAATCAGGCTGGTTGCTGTTTACTGCCTGTTCTATTTCATAGCTGAGGACAAAGGTTTCTCCTTCTGAGTTTTGGAGTAAGTGGTGTTTGGCTTTTTGAATGCAAACTGTCCTTTTCAAACCCAGATAACAAAACCTGACCCAAAATTCCGGTGTGTTTGCACAACCCTGTTTGGAATGGTTTGCTTGAAGCAAGCCAGGTCATCACAGAGTCGTGGGATGGTCTGGGTTGGGAAGAACCCTAGCGCACATCTTGTTCCACCCCCTGCCATGGGCAGGGACACCGTCCACTAGCCCAGGTTGCTCCAAGCCTGGTCCAGGCTGGCCTTGGGCACGTCCAGGGGTGTGGCAGCCACAGCTGCTCTGGGCAGTGGTACTTGCTGGTTTTGCTGTTGGCAGCAGTAGTGGTTGCACCACACTGGGCTCGTCCTGGCCTTTGGTGACTCCGCTGCTCCCCAGCACTGGCACGGCCGGCCGGTGCCAGCTGCGCCTTCCCAGGGACGCAGAGGGGGCAAGGCTTTCTCCAAGCAGCAGCTTGGCTGGTGGCTTTGGCAGTGGTGTTTCAGGGAGTTCCTAATGAATATGCAGGTGTGGGATTAAAGGGATGAATGAGGAGCAGAATTGCTTTCCGAGCTGCAGCCACGCGTTCTGACCTCCCGAGAAGGGCACGATTGTAAAGCCGAGGCCTGGAGTGGAAAAGCAATTACAATACATGCTGCCAGGATTGAATTGTCCTCGGAAAGTCAGATGCTGCAATAATGGGAGCGTTGTTTAGGTGGAACGTGACTTCACTTAACTGCTCGGTGTTTTTCTATTAATGCTCTTAAACGTGTTCACGTACGGTTCTCAGGTTTGACTGCTCTGGGGGAAATTGAGTTCAGTATTCCACCAGGAAGATATTTCTCTGCAGGAAGTGTTCTTCTGAGCTTGCTGCCTTTTTCCCCATGTGTTTCAATTCTTACCCCTTTCAGATTAGAGGGGCTGGAAGATAACACTATGGTAGTGCAGTGTACATTGATTCTTCAGCGTGTCGGTCACTGTGGAGCCAAGGAGAGCTTTCCGTGGGGTCCTGGGGTGTATGAAAGTGTTGGCTTTTGGGTTGAGAAGCTGGTGTGTTACAAAGCAGGGCCTGGGGAGGGGAAGCCATGTACAAGGGGAATTAATAGTCTGAGAGAGCTGGGATTGTTCAGCCTGAGGGGGAGAAGGCGCTGGTGAGACCTTTAGAGCTCCTTCCAGTGCCTGAAGGGGCTCCAGGAGAGCTGGAGAGGGCCTTGGGGGCAAGGGATGGAGGGACAGGACACAGGGAATGGCTGTTCTGGTCTCTTGGACAGCACTGAGGTGACACAATCTAAATTTAACTTTTAAAGCCGTATCTTCACCGCCAGCAGAGGTTAAGCAGAGGTGGCTTAACTGTGAGTCTGGAGTTCTTTGTGGGTCAAACAAGCCTTGAGTTTTTGGACACAAAACCCTGCTGAGACCTACAGGAAAGAGCTTTAAATCCTTCCCCCCTGTCCCTGTGAAAAAGCTGCTTTTTCAACTGTAATCTCAGCACAAGCATTTGCTTTGAGTGGTTGAATTGCTGCTTTTACAGTTCTCTGTATTTTCCTAGAATTTGTTAAATTGCCAACGTTATTCACATGGCACTTTTGGCAGGTGCCACCTACATGCCCTCAATTTGAAGGTACCTTTCAGGAGCAGTGTAGGTAGGGAGGCTCCACTCTTGCATGTCAGATGTTGGAGAGCGCAGCACTTCCATTAATTCACTTTCCCTGACCTTTCCACTGCTAATAAGCCAAGCTGGAGCACAATGCAGCACCTTAATGAACAGACCTGAGCTGAGCAGGGGCTGCTTTGAAAAATGTCTCGCTTGACTTGTTCGTTGGGTGTAATTTTGGTCCATTTATTCACCATGGCACAGAGGGGAGTTCTTGGTGAGAGCAACCCACAACCAAATACAGCCCTTTTTCTACTTCCTTTAGTGTTTAGAACTAGAGAAAACCATGTCAATAACTGCTTGAAAAGAAGCAAAGGGGTTGGTTGGGCTTTTTCTCTGAATCTGCTTGGTTTTGAATAATTTTGTTCTCTGAGGGGCTATATTGTGACCACAAAAATCCTCATTTTTGGCAGAAATAAACTTTTGAGTTAGGATTTTGTAGATTTATATCAGCTAATGTAATGTACACTGAAAAATGTACACTTCTGGGTTATGATGTTGTAGATTAATACCAACTAATGTGTAATGTACACTTAAAAAATCACAGTAGCATTTAGGAGCAAGTTCATTAAAACAAGCAGACAGTGCACGGGATCATCATTTCCAGTAGCTGCCAGCCTGTTATTTCGTGAAGGAAGCTCCTGAGCCACCCAGCCCGTGTGACAAAGGGAGGCTGGGTTTTTTGGGAAGGGATCTGTAGGTTTCTTGGCTGGTTCCTGCTTCCATTGTTGTGCAACGGTGTTCCTGGGTGTGACCTCTTGGGAAAGTAAAAGTGCTGGGGGGGAGGTTGTGGGGTGGTGAGCTGAGGGTTTTATTTATTTATGGGTGTTCCACGGAGCACCAAAGCGTGCTGTTCAAAGCTGTGGCCCCCGCCCTGAGGAAGTGACACTGGCTGGGGAGTGAAGTGGCAGCGTGACACATGATATGGCCGCAATCCCTTGTTTGCCAGAGGTATCCATCATGGTGTGATTAAGTGCAGATGATGCTCTTGGCAGCAGGAGATGTGCAAGATGTTCCCACCTCTGGAGCTTGCGGGCCAAAGGCCCAAGGGGAGGACCAGGCTCTCTTGTACTTCTGGAAGGAAGCTTGGGATGTTCTTGTTCCCTCTCCTCTTGTGTAGGTAATGGTGATCCTGAGGTTTTGACATTCAAATCCTGAGTTCTTTAAGTGAGGGGAGTGGGTTTGTGTTTAGGGAATGCAGAGGGAGATGCATGAGTGACTTGGGTATCTTTAGTGAGGCTGCAGGTGGGACAGTCATTGTCCAAGGAACAGGTCAGCTGCTGGACACCCTGTGAGGTGGGAATTGTGGCTGAGACGTGTTCAGTAGCAGGAGAGCCAGAGTGTGAATTTATGGAAGCCTTGTATGGGAGGTGATTTTGCTGAGCCACCCAAGTGTCTGACAGAAACGAGGAGGTGCAGCCTGGTCCTGGTGCTGGTTCTGTCATACATGCTTGGGAAAGTGGGAAATGGTTATTGCAACCAAAGGCAAAAGTGATGGATCTGCTTCACTGATAGCCCTTGGAAGGTGACTTCTGACAAAACCGGGAAACAATTCTGAAAATTAAGTCTTAAAATGTTGGATGTGCCCCATCCCTGGAAGTGTTCGAGGTCAGATTGGATGGAGCCTGGAGCACCCTGGTCTTGTGGAAAGTGTCCCTGCCCGTGGCAGGGAGTGGACCTGCATGAGCTTTAAGGTCCCTTCCAACCCCGGGCATTCCGTAGCTCCATGTTGAGTGAGGAGATGGGAAGCAGGCGTTACCAATGCTTCTGTTTCCTTGGCTAAATTCTTGGCAGAGCTTTGATTTTGGAACAGCGGGAAAACAGGGGCTGAGCTTTTCTGGCTCAGCCTGATTCCTTCCTGGCTTAACAAGAGGCTTGAGGACTCACTCAGGTGTTCCAGCAGTTTTTTTGCTGCTGGGTGTTATCCCTGTTTCATGGTAGTTTGCTGGACTTCCCCAGGAATCCAAAGCTGAATTGTGTTTAACGAGTTGCTGCTTTAGGGAGTGTTTTGATCTTGGGTTTTGACTGGACAGGCTGATTGTTTCCAGTTGCTGGAGATGTGCAGGAGCCGGGAGAGGGGAGATTTTGGGTGTTTTGCAGGAACTTATGGACATAAAGGGAGTGAGGGGCCTTGGGCTGTGCCCACCATGGCAGAGGCTCCTGGGGGCTGGAATTCCCAGTACTGCTCCCTGTGCCTGGCTGTTTTGGGAAGCTGACACGCCTGGCTTTGGCCTCAGAAGTGGCTTTGGGTTGGTGGACAAAGACTGAGAGCTCTGCTTTCCCTCAGAGCTGTTCCATCCCTCGCCCGCCTTCCCCTTCCCACGGCCCTGGCTCATCCCAGGAGCGGGCAGATGGCTGCAGGAGCCGCCTCAGGGTGTTTTGGGAAGGCACAAGGCTTGGGTGAGGGCCGAGGCAGAGCAGCAGTGAGGAAAGTGGAGTTCTGGAGCTGTGGGACCGGCTGAGCCTCGGCGCTTCCCCCGAGAGCAGCGTCTCAGCTGCGACGTTTTTAACTCTTGAATTTGGAACAGACTTAGCAGCTCACCTTTGGGGGTGGGAGCTTGGGAGGTTGTCAATACTATTGCCTGGAACCATCTGTTCCTACCACTAAGTAGCTGCAAAAATCAGTAATTCATTCCCTATTTTTTTTTATTTTTTGAAGGAGCTTGGGTGTAAATCTCCTCCCTTGTTATTTTTATGGGCTCCTTCATTATGGAAGACAAGCATCTCCACGGTGCTGGAACTGACGTTCTCGCTTTAATCTTTCATCTAAATTTATTTGAAATTTAAATCCCTGTCGTTATCGATATTAGAGGTTACTCTGGAGCTCAACAGCTATTTCTGGGGAGCTGGGTGCGTGGGGCTCCCTTATCAGCCAGGAATGTGCTTGTGTAACGTCACCTTTCTGGATGAACCACGGCAGCCATGTGTACGGGTTATTTTGGGAAATTGCCACTGTAAATGGATGCTGTGTGTGCTTTTGCAAGTAAAATTGGTCATGGATTCCTATTTTTCTTTTATTTTTGCCCCAGTGAATTAACAATCCAAGTGGGCTGGCCCTGGTGGCGCTGACGTGGAGCTGGTGGTGGTTGTGGTGAGGGTGTGCTGGTGGTTCTTGTGGGGGAGTCACGGGAACACCAGAAACAGCATCAATTGTAGGACAGGCACAGACTACTGCAGATACTCCGAGTCATCTGTCCCAGGCTGGGATTTCACTCCTAGGCTTAAACTGCAGAATCAAGATGAATTGATATCACATAACTGTGTTAGTGCTTGGGGCAGGAGGTCCCAGAGTCTGGTGTTGTCTTCGGTGCAGGTGGTGACACTCTTTAAGTACAGAAGGACCTGGGGTCCAGAGAAACCTGATTGATCTTGGTGTCCCTTCCCATGGCAGGGGGTGGAGATGAGTTTTAAGATCCCTCCCAACCCAAAGCACTCATAATTCTATGATTTTCCTGCCTGAGGCCTGGTGTTTGTTGAAGATTTTACTCTCTTCCTTACTGTGTCACCGGAGTTTTCCAGGTGTTTATTTTGGTGGTTATCTAAACTACAGAGTGAATGCCTGGGAGTTCTGTCGAGCTGATGTCCAGTTTTCCCAGCATTACACCAGTGGCACAAGTTGGGTTTTGTCTGATCTGAAAGAACAGCGGTTGGATTTTGATGGAGTTTGTGTGTCTGGACTCACCCTGGCATACAATAATGTGAAAATACAGCCATGAATTCCTTGTGTACCCTTAGAAAATGTTAATGCTTTCAGGCTTCAGAGGATTTTAGGAAAAGTTGTATTTCAAGAGTTGTCATGTGCCTTGCAGGGAGGCCTGGACTCCGTGGGGCAGAGCCTGGTGGTTTTCAGAACACATTCCCCGTGAGTGTCCTTGGTTTCCTTGCCTAACATATAACCTTAATTCTGAATTTCCTGGAGGTCTTGGCACCCAGTTTGTTTCCCAGTTTGGTGAAAGATGGGATGGCAGCAGGAGAAGCAGATGTGTTCATGTGCATGTGGCTCCTCCACCTTGGAGGTGATATACTTGGAAGAACTGCAAAAATGAGAGGAGCTGGTCAGCTTGATGGATGTGAGTGGGTATGATGGGAGGAGTTCTCTGGTTTTGATCGTTTTTATCCTTTTATACAATTCTTGAGCTGTTGAACAGTGCAAGGATTCAAAGGTCAGCGTTGAATAGCTCTGGTTATTCTCTGCTGGTCCTAAACTTATTGCTGGTGTCATATGAGAAATATAGTTTCTTTTTATGTTGCACAGTCACAAGAAAATTATTTTGTTGTCCTCGGTAGTTTTTACCTCATTCTTGTAGTCTTGCCAATATCCTGTAGTTGTTTTTTGCAGGAAGCCTTTCAACGTTCTCTTAATTGGAATTAACTTTTGTAAGAGAAATGCACGTTTGGATTGAAGATAATGTAGGAAATAAATGTTCAGGGAATCTATTTTAACTTAGTGGAAAGATGTTCATTGGAGAGCTTTGCTTTGGAACTGTAACTTTGGGGAGGTTTAGGGTGGTAATAGAGGAATAAACCAACTGTGCTCCTGAGTCCTGTCTGTGGATTCCTGTGGAAGGGCATCTCTGATCTCTACTCTGGTGACCAGGGGTGTCCTGGGCAGGGCCAGGAGCTGGACTGGATGATCCTTGGGGGTCCCTTCCCACTCAGGATATTCCATGATCCTCTAATTCTCTGAGTATTTTGAGTAACCTTAGAGACTGGTAGTAAGTCTACTTGTTATTGTCTGGTAAATTATGTTTATTAACATAATTACACAGTTTTAATGCTACATGGAAGTTACATGGAGTCAAAGTCAAACAGCAACAGGTAGTAAATAATTGGACAAAATAAAAACATGAAAACAAATAATGAAGAAAATAATCATGTATTCTTTTCCTGTCACCAGTCGGGGCTGCAGCTGGATGTAGCAGCTGCCCAGTCCTGAATCCTTTCTTCCTCTCGTTTTTAATGCTGCTCTTACAACAGTCTGAAGGAAATCTCTGTCTAAACCAACTGGTAGCAGCTCCTCTGGGCTTTGCTTTTGGCGAGGTGTCACACAGCTGAATTCTGCTTCCTTTGCTAAATTCTCCTCTCTTTCTCCTTGCAGCATTTGGTTATTTAGTGCTATAAGGGGAACCTGAATATATGAATCTAGCCAAACCCTCGAGTATATAAAGTAGAGAAACTTCCCTCATTCCCTTGACCTCAAGCCTGCTGAGGTAGGAAAGCATTTAAAACACCCACAGCTCTATGTGCACATGCAGATGTATTTTTAAATGTCCCCTACTTGAAGGTCATCCACAATTCCAGTTGAAGTGCAGTTTGGATTTCCTGTCGCCAGAGACCGTCCTTGGGGCTGATTCCCGTGGTCTGCAGGGAGTGTGGGACAGGGACCCCAGGAGAGGTTTTCATCCTTGTGGTGCTTTGGACCTGCCCAAGTGGAGCGAGTCCAGAGGGGTCCACAGAGCTGCTCCAGGGCTGGAGCCCCTCTGCTCTGGAGCCAGCCTGGGAGAGCTGGGGGTGCTCACGGGGAGAGGAGAAGGCTCCAGGGAGAGCTCAGAGCCCCTTGCAGGGCCTGAAGGGGCTCCAGGAGAGCTGGAGAGGGACTGGGGACAGGGGATGGAGGGACAGGACCCAGGGAATGGCTTTAAACTGAATTGGGGTAGGCTTAGGTGGGATATTGGGAAGAAAGTCTTGGCTGTGAGGGGGCTGAGGCCCTGGCACAGGGTGCCCAGAGCAGCTGTGGCTGCCCCTGGATCCCTGGAAGTGCCCAAGGCCAGGTTGGACAGGGCTTGGAGCAACCTGGGACAGTGGAAGGTGTCCCTGCCTGTGGCAGGGGTGGGACTGGATGAGCTTTAATGTCCCTTCCAACCCAAACCATTCCATGACTCCATGAGAGGAATGTGGATGAACATCTCTCTGCCCACAGGAGCCTTCAGAGCTGCTTCATCTCTTTTTTCCATCCTTGTGAAATGGCACCAGGCTCGGAGCTGCTCCTGTGTGAGCCCAGGCCATGATGAGGCAGAGGTTTAATTAGATCTTCAGGATGGAAAACTGCAGCAGTGAGCTGGGCATAACAACAGCGTGGAATTCCAGGGCTGTGTTATTGGCCCAACCAGTTATTCCTCAGTGTCTCATTCCGAAGTGCCCCTGGGCTCTAAAGCAAAAGGATGTGAACAAAAAAGCGCTCAGTTTTGATGGTTTACACACCAAAAGCTGCCAGCGATGAGCTGTGGGTTTGATAACCTCTTGATGGTGTCTTCTGGTGCTTCTATCTGTAATTTGGATACGTCCAGGACACTGCCCTAGGCTGAGACTGACCCCTTTGTAATGCTGAATTAAATAATTATAATAAAGTATTAAAATTACCCTCTAATATAGTGATTTTCTGTGCTGTCACCATACAAATTGTATGGTTTTGAGCAGGGACACAGCTTATTTAGGAATCCTGTGCTGCCACTGATGCCTCTACCCTGGAGGATGTGGTGGCTGTAAGGTCAAGTGCCACTTTAACGTGAATATTTTTGAGAGTGAAACATCAGGTAAAAAAAAACCAACCTCCCTGTGCTGAGCTTCCTTTGCTCACAGAAATAGTTTCTATATTAATATTTAATTTACAGTAGCTCCAAGGAATGAAGAAAGTCCTGCACTCTATTTTTTTCTAGTCCTTAATACGTTTCTTTGGAACAACTCTCGGATATAAACAAGGAGGACAGAGTGTCCTGGGCAAAGGAGTGAGACAGTTTGTGTTAAAACCATAACTGTTCATGGCTTTAACATCGGAATGTTCAGCATTAAGGATCCATCAGGTACCTTGGAGTAGCCCTGGTTCCCAGTTGCTCTTTTTCAGTCTTTTTTCTCCTGGGATTCTTCATGGCTTTACCCCTTGATGCAGATTTAGATGTTTTTATTCCTGAAAACCTCCTGTTCCTGGTGCTGCCAGCACAGAGCTGTGCTCCAGCTCAGGAGAAAGTGGGTTCAGAATTCCAGACACGCTCCTGGCACGGCTTCAATTAAAAGGTGTTGAAAGAGGCTGGATTTTGCAATTTTGCAAAGTTGGAATTTTTGTCCCTGTTAAAACCTTGGGGATCCCTGGGAAAGGAGCTTGATCCTGGCTTTTTCTGCTGGGTGAGGAAGAATTTATAACGTCATCCCCCTGCTTTGACCCAGTTATGAAACCCTTGCCTGTAAAATTATTAATTTGGGGGCTCTCAGCCATTCCAGTGTGAGAATTCAAGCAGTGGGAGTTTTCCTGGAGAGCCACCTCCAGTTTAGCCATTAAAAGCTGGTGATAAATCCGATGAACTTAGTAAAATATATATTACAGTGTGCCATGAACCTTCTTCATTACTCTGGAATTAATCAATGACTTGGACTACTTTTTCCCTCTGCTCAGCCGTGCTTTCACAAGGTATAATTAAAATAAAAAAAGCTCCAGTTTTCCTTTTTGTTCAACTCTGCTGTTGTTGAACTATGTGTGGTTTGGACTTCAGCCCTCCAGAATGTTGGCAGAAGTTCTTGTCTGGAAAGAAATGGTAATCCTTTTGGGGTTGAAAAATGGGGAAGGAAAGATCGCTGTAGCAGAGATGATTTCAGGCAGAATAAGTGATTTTGCACATATATATAACATGCACTAATGTTTGTGTGATTTTATGTCAATATTCATAATTTTGGTGGTTTTATGTGAGATTTTGCTGATTTTTAGTTTATTGTAGCCATTCCTATTTTTAAACTTTTCGTATGAAGCTTAATGGAGTAACTAAAGTTGCCCATGGAAATTACTGCAATTTCAATATTGCATTTTAATTCAGCTGAGGTGATAGAAAAGTGACCTAAAGCTATCTTTTTTTAATTTGAATTGCATCTCTTTTACCTTGTAAGCAGCCAGCAGAAGGCTACATGGATCCCTGTGATGCTGCCTGTGTCCTGTGGAATTATCTGTGCAGAGTGGAAGGGGAAATGTCCACTTCTTTCAGCTGGAGAGCGATAGTTGTCTTTTTCTGGGACATGTTGGGAATACTTCTCCGAGAGCAGTTCTCATGGTTTTGTACCTGCAAGGGGTGATTCTGGAGGTCAGGATAACTTCATAAACCTTCTGGGATGGGCTTCCCCTCATTCCCCAGCAGAAACCCTGGCAGCAGCTCTCCCAGCTCCTCCTCTCAGAAGAATCCAGTTCTTGTGGAAAGCTCTGTTCAAACGCAGGCTCAGGCTTGGAGTTCTCAGTCTAAAAATGCTAACTTCCATGTTGTTTGTTTTTCTGCCGTTGTCCGGCTCTGTTGGATGTCGCTGCCCAGGCCGGAGGGACGCCTGTGCCATTGGGTACGTGTGGTGCCGGCAGCCAAGCCAGAGGTTCTGGCTGCCCCTGGAGCTCAGCCCCTCGGGGGGACACAGCACCCCAGCCTGGGGCCTTTCCCAGGGCTGCACACCAAGTTCAGCTTGGGTTTGCAGGGGAGGGGTCATAGCTGGGATTGTCTGTCCTGGTGCGGGGTGAGGATTTGAAGCCTGTGAGGGAAGCAGATGTGGGAGTGATGGGGTTTGTGATGAGTGGCCACTGTGTCACACTGGTGCTTCCCCAATGGGCAAGCTCCAGCCTTGATTCACTGTGGGCATAATGCCCAGAACTCCAGTTGGGAGCTTTTTGAACAGTTTCTGTGAGGAGCAGGAGGTGCAGATGTTGCTCAGGGTTTGGGTTTAGCAGCCCCTTCGGTACCTTTGTGATTTTGGGTGCCAATGAGCAAGGGAGTGTGGAAGCACTTGAACAAAGAATGTCTCTGGAAGTGGCCACTGGTCATTCTGGCACACACTTCCACCAAAGCTGCTATTGTTTTTTTCTTAGTTAAACAACAGTCAAGCTCACGCTGGGGCTTTTTTCTTTTCCCTTGCAGTATAATGTTGGCTTTTATGTGTCCCCCGGGCCCACACCCGGCCGTGTGGTGGGCCAGCACACAGATGCATTGTTCGGGGTCCCACATTCCAGGGAGATCAAATGCTCCTGCACCACATCAGCTGCACATCTGCAACTGCTAAAACCTCAGCAGCCCTGCCGGATCCAGGTGCCACTCAATTACAGGTTAAAGGCATAGAGAGCTGCTGCTTCTCGGGCCTTTCTGTTGAATCCTGCCGGCTTTGATTCACTACAGCTGGTGAAACAGTCAGGCTTGGTTCAGGCATGTGTGGAAGAGAGCTCATTTCATGCTTGGAATTGTAATTATGTTCTTTTCTTTCAAGCTGCCAGCGGTAAAAGATGTCTTCCAGTGTGTATTATCTAAATAAGCTGTAGTGTTTAAATGTTTTCTTATTTCATTTTAAGAATGTGGCAGAATAAATTGTGCTTACTCTTCTAGTTTTCGTTCTGGAGCAATTAATTCCCCGTGGCTCTCCTGTGATCTGCACTCGTGGGCTCTGGGAAGCTGCTGTGTTACGCTGCAGCTAAACAGCTCTGGGCAGCAGAGTTGTGTGTGGGGGCACTGTCCTGGCTTGCCCAGCTGGCACTGGTGTCACCTGCTGTGTCACCTCCTGTGCACTCGGGTTGCAGGGGGTATTTGCTGTCAGCCATCCGTTCCATCCCAGTCATCCCTTGGAGTGGTAGCTGCTGAATTTTAGGGAATTCTAACCTGGGTAATACATATGAGCAAGGGCCAGAGAGTGCAAACACTGACCGGACCAGGAGGAATGGTTTTATTTAGATGGGAGATTGGGAAGGAATTCTTCCCTGTGAGGGAGCTGAGGCGCTGGCACAGGGTGCCCAGAGAAGCTGTGGCTGCCCCTGGATCCCTGGGAGTGTCCGAGGAATGACTGGACGTGGCACTCAGTGCTCTGGGCTAGTGTCAGGGTGGGGATCAGTCACAGATTGGACTTGGTGGGCTTGGAGGGCTTTTCCAGCCTCAGTGATTCTGTGAATTCTGTATTGTCCCAGGAAACAGTTCTTCCCTGAAGGTACTGGGTCTTTGGGAGGGCTCCCTGCACGTGCTGTGACCCAGGACCCTTCAGAGCCGGGCTCTGGGCTGGGACTTTTGCCATCCTCACAGAGATGTTTTTCATATGCAGCTGTTGAAGCTTCTGTGAATTTTGGGTGTCTGGAGTCAGCACTTTGATCTGCCTTCCCTCCTCTCTGGAGTCTGTCTGCTCGTCTGTGGTCTCGAGGAGAGAGCCTGATTGCCATTTCGGTGTCTCCGTGATTGACTGGAAGTCACACCGGATAAATCTTTCATGATTGGAAACCACTTAAGCCACGAGGTGGCTGGTGATCACTGGGTATTAGTGGAGAGGTTCTACCAAACAATCAGGGAAAATTGAGTGGCAGAACATATAATTTATGACTTCATCCGAGCTCTGTGGGGGCAAGTCAGTGAGAATCGAAACACTGAAAGAATTATATTTGACAGATATTTTAAAGAATGACTCCAGTTAGTGTCATTTATTGCTGGAATGTGTGGACAGATCCCCAGTCAAAGCCCTCGTAGGGGCAGTGCCAAAACCAGATATGAAAGAGTGTGCAAGAAAATGAGAACACGGGATGTGGCCGAGGGCTTGAATTTTCTGACAATGGGCAGAAAGAATGTTCTGAGGGCTTTTTTTCAGACATTTTCCTTTGATAATAAAGTTTACAGATCCTACTTGGTGTTTGCTGAAACTCCTGCCTGAAGGGGATTTGTTGGAGTTTGGAAGTTGAGCAATGAAGGTGTCATCAGTGTGCAGAGACCAGTTAGAGAAACTTCTGGAACATTCTGGACTTTATCTCTAGGATATCTTAATTTTTGCCTAGCAGTGATACATGGCATAGGAGAACTCCATTGCCCTATGCTGGAATGTGCATTAAAAATACCTGGGCAGGAGTTTTTCCAGGCAGTGGCAGGTAATGACCCTTGCTCTGAAGGAGGAAACATTCTAGAAAAACATTCTTCCCTCAGATGTTTTGTAGTGGTAATGCCTCTGGAAGTATTAATCTTTCCTGTCACAATTTGGCACTCACTCCAGTTCCCAGCAGGGGTTTCTCAGCTAATCCCTGTCTGGAAGATTTTCCCTTACCTTACATTAATTTCTGATCCTGACATCATTTGAGGGTTTGTGTTCAGCTTAAATAAATACACCCCAGGCCGTCCTGTCGACTCAGGGTTGAACATCGGGGCAGTGGAAGAACCTGTGTACCTGGAGCCCTCGTGAATGCCACTCACCTCTCCAGCCATCCCCGAAACCTCCACCCCCTGGACTGTGTCAGTGTTATTCCCCCACAGCACTGGAGAGGTTATTTGAGAATCTTGGTTTCTGTGCAGAATTTTCTTGCCGTGAGTAGCTTGCTCGGAGGGGAGAGTGGCAGATGTTCGCACTTTAGCCCGTGAGTGACAGCTCCTGAGTCAACATCTGCCTTGCTGCTGGAATTGTCCCCGAATGCTGCCATGCTCCAGAGACCGCCTAAAACGCGCTGGAGCCAGCCATGCCCGTGTTCCCGCTCGTGCTCCGCGCTCTCGGAAGCAGAGGCAGCTGCCCTCGGCATCGCCGCTCGGCAGAGGCAGCTGTGGCTCGTGACCCACCCTCGGCTCGCCTCGAGCACACGAGTGGCAGTGGGAAGGGACATCCCCTGCTCCCCGTGCAGACGGGCTCATCCTCCATGGGCAGCTGACCCGTGTGAGCGCCTCGGTGTCAGACCCCATCCGTCAGTGCTGGGACTGCCTGTCCCGGAAAGTCTGGGGTTTGGGTTTGGTAAATTTGCCCCCATGGCACAAGGAATTGCTGTTGGTGAGTGCTGGAGAGGGTTGTCCAAAGCAGTGTCCATGAAAATATTTTGATTCTTCCTTTATCCTCAGACTTTATCCTTTTAATGGTTGTGTTTCTCCTGTTGCTTTCCTTTTTGACCAGCATCCCAGTCTGTTCTGTGACTATGAGGGTGTGAAGCTGCAGGCCTGGATTAGGGCTCTGTGTTCCACAAGCATCCCAGTGTGGACTCGGCCATTCCAGGGGAATGGGTCTGCTGTTTTCTTCCCAAGTTTTGTATCTAAAATTCTTGGGAGCTGAAGTTTCTACCAAGTCCTTGCGATAGACCCGAGGAGAGGGAAGAAACCCCTTAGCTAATGAAACACTTTTGATTAGCTTTTTTGGCTTTAGGTTGGTTCAAAAACTCTTCAAAATGAAAGTTTTCAAAGAAGTCATCTTAGTTTTAAACTTGAAAGGTGTAGCCCACAAATAGCCATCTTTGCTTGATTTGTGCTTGATTTTTTTTCCACATCCCAAAGAAAGTGAATCTCCTGGTGATGCAACTTAAGGTGTTTGTGCTCCCCTCCAGCTTTCATTGCTTTGGCCCTGCCTGGGGTTGAAAGTGCTAAAGCTTAGTCTTGAATTCAGCCCTAGTCTGGTGCTTGTCTTAGCAGGGGGCATTTTGGGATTATCTTTCATCCCTACCATGCCTGGGTGAAGGTTGAACTGGTCTTTGGAGGGTTTTTGTGGTGTCTGAAGAGGAGCCTTGAGAACGGGAGCTGGCAGTCACAACTGTGGGGGGAGTGTGTAAACTTAGTCTAAAGATAATTTATGGTTTCTAAAGCTGCTGCTGAGTAAAACTTTCCAAGGCTGGCTCTGACCTAGCTCTCATCAGTGTAAAACCGAAAACAGTCATCTCAAAGTAGCATTTTGAGTTATGTGGAGGGGAAAGAGGAGAACTTTGCTTTCTCAAAGGCTTCCTTGGCTGTGGCTGTGCAGCACACGAGCAGCTCTCTTCTTTCAAGCATGAACCACGGGGTCACTGTTCCATTACCTGAGCCTTGACTGGTTTAAACTCGGCTTATTGGTTTAAACTTGGCTCCGAGCATGGGGGTTTTTCACTGGGCTCACTTTGCAGCAGCTGTGATGTCAGGGTTCTGATACCCCCCTGGGCTGTCTCCGCAGCAGCGCAGCCCCGCTCCCTCCCCGTGTTCCCGCAGCCGCGCGCCGGCACCGCCGGGAGAACTTTGGGTCACGCCGGGTTGAGCTGTTGGCAGCGACGCTCGCGTGTTGGCAGGAGCTTCCCCAACAAGATGCTGGAGAGCAGGGGAAGATTTCTCCTTGTTTTTGCAAATTAGCAAATGAAACCCTAAATAAGTTGCTAAACTCAGTTTCCTTCTGTTGGGTTAAGAGGAGGGGAGTGCTTGGAAACCTTCGAGATCTTAATTGGCCCGAGTGTGCTAAAAACACCTTCTTTCCACCCCAGGCGCTGCTTCTATCTTTCCAATACATTTGGCTCGCTCAGTGGCAAATCGTTTTTATAACACTTCAGAAACTGTATAGCTCCAGAAAAACAAGATGTGTGCCCTGCCTTATATTTTGGATTCGCTTTCCAAGTATTTTTGGGGGTTGCTGAGAGCCCGGCTCCGTTTGGGGCTCTGCCCGTCGGTTTGGCGCTGGTGGGGCGATAGTGACAGTGGTGTCCTTGGCTGAGCGATTCTGCGTTGGGGTAACGACTGGTTTTATGGGAGCACAGATACCCAGGCAGGCTCCCCAGCCCTTCCCTCGTGCCGGGTAACGGAATTTCCCTTTGCCAAGGCCGGTTCTCTATCAGCTCCCAGCCAGGAGCGCGCTGAGGTCACGTCCAGATACTGTCCCCCTTCCCCTCCCAAGCTGGGGACAACGAGTTTCTCATTTCTTCTTGGGCTGATAACGGCAATTCCTCCTTCCCACAGAAAGCTCTGGAAGTTTTTTTAAAATAGTACAGTATTGTTCCTGTTTTCCAGGGTTTTCTATGTTAGATGGCTGGTTTGTTCTTCGTGGCTTTGGCCACTTAATTTTGCATCTGATTTGACGCTTAAAAACGTGCTATTTTAATTTAGGTTTCCTGTGAGCTGCAGAACTGCAGGGTGTGGTGGAAGTCCCATTTGTATCTCAGTTTGGGCAAGAAGCTGGGATTATAAACAAGCTGTGGTAGGGCTTCAAAACGTGGGAAAGGGTTGGTTGGGCATTCAAGGGGATGGTGGAAGAGGGAGGCCAAGGGGGAAGATGGAAAATATCACTGACAGTCAGTTTGAGATGTAGTTTATCTGACAGGACCAACCAGCCAGCACTTGGGAATGTGAGACCATTTCTCTAATAATTAAAATACCTCTTTGTGACTGGTTTTCAGGGTGAAGAACCAACGTTTGGGCATCTTCTAAGACTATGAGGGTTTTCCTCTGAGCCAGGAGATGAGGTTACCCCAAAAGGGGCTGACGTGCACCCGAGGTGTCCCAGTTCCTTCCTGGCAGGAGCTGAGTGCACATCTGTATATATAATTAATGCATATATCACAGGGTGGATCTGGAGGTAGGAAAACCTTTTCAGAAGGACTTATGTTTTCAGGTATGGCAGGAGTATTTTTGCTGCTGTTCTCTTTAGCTGATTTTTAGCTGGGCAGTGGTTGGAGAGGAGCTGGCTGGGCTGTGGGTGGTGAGTGCTCCTGTCCCTCCCTGCCTGCTCACCCGCCAGGCACTGCAGAGAATGCTCTGCATTTCCAAAACCTTCAGTCTCACCTTACATTTTCTTCCTAGTCAGTGTTTTATTGTTTTTAAATAGCATTTCACTGCATCAGAGCATAACCACATTACAAAATGTTTTTTGTCTCAAATACCACATCTGAGCTCTGGCAAAGGTGACCCTTTGGGTCTCTGGCTCAGAGACTCTCCTGACCCATTTCTTTGTCTGTTTTTTTTCATTGAATTTTTCTGACTTTCTCCCATTTACTCTTCCATAGTGACAAGTTACCCGAGATCTTGCTGTGTGTGGTGATTTCTTGCTTTTAGGGTTCAGTGTAGAGAGCGAGTCAGTTTTTACAGCTCCCCAAGGAAGTGATGTGCCGTTATTATACAGAAAGCACTGACATGGCACATTTTAGGCCTGGCCTGCTGACTTGGGATTGCAGTGAGCTTTAAAGTGACAGTAAATCACTTGTGACCCTCTGCAGCTGCGGTGGCCCCGGGGATGGTGGTGGTGGTGGGGCAGAGGAGGCCACGGCCACCCACTGCTGCAGGTCTGGTGACACCACACCTGAGTGAACGTGGCCTCAGGGCTGGTGTTTTGTCACCCAGGGCCTGTACTGGTGTTCCCAAGGGTGTGGGGACACAGAAACTTCTGAATGGGGGAGAGTGAGAAGCTGGAGAAACGGTCTCAGCATAGGGAATGTGTCTGGTTGAGCACTTTGTAGAATCATGGAGTGGTTTTGGTTGGAAGAGACTTTAAAGATACTCCAGTTCCACCCCCTGCTGTGGGCAGGGACACCTTCCACTAGACCAGGTTGCTCCAAACCTGTCCAGCCTTCTGTCACTTCATCCCACAGGAATTTGGGTACCTTGGTTCCAGCACAAGCACAGAGCTTGTTGTGTAAAATGGAATCCCCCTTGCAGTGCTCGTCCTTCCCTGTTCCCAAACCCCTCCTGGCTTTGGCAGGACACGCTCAGCCCTGGGCTGGGGAGGCCGGGCAGTGACCGGGCGCTCACCTTCCCGCAGGGACGAGTGTCTCCCGCTCGGCTGCTGAGCCCCTCTCTTCCTCCGGGCTGCGCGGGGAGCGGGGGGCTCGCTGCAGCCGGGGCCCTCATTTCCTCAGGAAACCAGGCTAAAAATACTGGAGCAGTGCTCGGGGAAGTGTTGCACACGGACGGTCCTGGGCAGCCTCTGCTCAGCTCGTCCTCGAGTTCCGCACGTCCGTGAATCCTGTGGCCCTTTCTCATTCCGGACATTCCTCCTGCTGTCTGTGTACCCTTTCCAACCCTGTCTTGTAAAAACAGTGCTCTCCAAATCCTTACTCCAAATATTAGCGTCCTTTTTGGTGGTGGGAGAGCGTGCAGCTCCACGGGAGCTCTCTGTGGAGAAGAGGAAGCTGCAGTTGGAGTCAGAAGGGTGGACACGCAGGCCAGGAAGAGCTCTTGTTTTAGTGGAAACCACGCGCTCTTCCTCACGGATGGTGGTGGGATCTGCTTGGAGTTGATGTGGCTGCGGGGGCGCAGGTGGGCTGTGTTGGAAAAACAAGAGGAGCGGTTTATGCAGGCGAGAAGTCGGGGTCTAAAACTGGGGCATGGCCTTGGGTGCCACCGTCTGCTGGTCCCTGTCCTGCATCCCTTTGGGATGTTCCTCCTGGGGGAGGAGGTTCTGCTGTGCCGGGGATCTGCAGTACCATCACCCGAACCCCAAACTGGGATCAGGGAAAGGTGTGGAAAGAAACCTTGTCAGCGGGAAGTGATCTCAGGCAGGAGATTTGCGGGAGGGAAGTTGGGTTCCGTGGCTGTTAAATAACTGATTTTTTTTTTTTCAAATATTAATTGAAAAACTGGCTGAAACTCTGGCTGTGTTCTCTCCTGAAGAGTATTGTAACATCCCACTGAAATTACAGACAAATTGAAGCCGAAACATTGCATTTTTCCACAAATGTGGCCAGGCTCCAGGACCATAAAAAGAGTTTGGAAAGACTGTAAAACACATGTTAAACAATTTTTGACTTGAGGCACCTCTAGAAACATTTCTTTTCAAATAAATTAAATATTTAACTTCAAAAATAATTTTTTTTGTAAAAAAATGTTGGTAATTAGAAGCAGAATGTTTTTTCCTTGGTAGATGCATATTAAGAAAATGATACAGCAACAAATAATAAATGAAATATAGTAAAATTTGGACTACATAAACCAGTGATTGTAATTAGGGATGTTCCTTTCAAAGGCAAGTGTTTTGATTTCACTGGCATAATCAACTCCTGTGGTGGTTTTTTTTCAGTAGTTACTATGGAATATATATTAAATCCGAATTTTAAAAAGAAATGATTGTGAGATTTAAAATCTGTAAATAACTGGACAGCACAGAGGCCATGTTGCTTTAGGATCTTCAGCTCCTGATCTGGTCAGAGAACCTCAGTATTGGATGCTGAGATGCGTTTATGAATTAAACACCGTTGTGTTTTTGTACAGGCAGGAAAAGTAGCATTAGTGATGTCTACAAACGATATATTTAACATATTTTAATTGATGTAAAATGATTTTAAAAGCGTATTTAAGCTCAGCATTATTTGCCAAGGAGGACAGACTTTAGATCTCGGCACAGAAGGCATTAATACAACTCCAGTGAGGAAGCAATGGGCACTTCCCATATTTTTTGAGTCTAGATGCCTCTTTTTAAATTGAAGAGGGTTTGAAGAGTGTGCCTGCAAACTGGAGATTGAGTCAAGCTGTGAAATGCCAGCGATATGTCATGTGTTCTGTATGTATTATTTTCAGTTTTTACAGAGGAGGAAATTTTGATATTTAAACTTTTCCAAATGTCAGCTGGTTCTGCACAAAATAATCTTCAGTCTCACCAGGAGCTGCGTGTCACCGGGAAACCTCCTGGGAGCTGAAAAATAAGGAAGTTGTTCCATCTCAGAACAGAGTCCTGTGGGAGAGGATGTAGTTGAGGGGTGGAAAGGAGCTCTGGGAGGTGGGTGCTGAGACTCGTCCCCTCCATATGGAGGCTGCAGTGCCTTGGCCTGAGATCCAAACCCCGGAATTCCAAGACCACGTTGGTTGGGACTTGGAGCAACCTGATCTAGTGGAAGGTCCCTGCCCGTGGCAGAGGATGGGGCTGGATGAGCTTTAATATCCTTTGCCACCCAAACCATTCCATGAGTTCCATCCTTTCCCTGCTCCTTCCAAACCTGGCATTTATTGATGCTTGATCCAAGACTTTGGGTAACTCCCCAGGCTGACCCTGCATCCACGCTCCTGGTCGAATTCTCCAAAAATTGCAGGCAGGACGGGGAGCTGCCTTTGGAAGTGTCACTGGGACTTTGCAAAGCTCCTGCCCACAGGAGCATCTCTGCTGTTGGAGCATCCCTGGGAAAGCAGCTGGAGGTGTGTTCCCTGTGCAAAATGCTGCTGTTACTGTGTCCCATGGGAGTTGTCAGACTGGGAATTTCTGTGTCCATTAGTCCCATGCTAGGAAAAATACTCAGTTCCTACTGACAGCCTGAGGAATCATTAGGACCGGTGACTTCCAGTATTTTTCCTAAGCCTCGGCAGAACCTGACTTAATCTTTAATGAAAACTAGAACCCAGCGTGCTTGAGACTTTATATAGCAACCAGCCCGACCAGTTCCGGTGTCCCACCTCCCTGGGAGGGAGTGCTAAGGAGCTGGTTGGTCTGGATGCTTCTAAGGATGATATTCAAGGTGTAAATGTGGTTAAATTTTACACATGAAAGCAGTGTTTTAGCCCAAAGATACTCTGCACACACCCCTGGCAGCAGAGCTGGGCAGAGCTCACAACCCACTGTTTCTTTAAGAAGAGTGAATTCTGCTGATGGCTCTTGCTGACCTGGCTGGTCTTTGGGAGTAACGCTCGGAAAAAGCTGCTGAACGTTTCTTACAGATGGGGAGTGTTACGTGCTTGTGGTTTAATAGCAAGTGCTCTTATTCTGAGAGGTGGCTTCTGTATCTTCTCAGGGGACAGTGATGGACTCTTAAAACCTAAACACTGTGTGGTGGGTAAATTCCAGCTGCTGAGAGGAGGAAAATTTGTGAAAATGAGCTTTGACTTCTATTCGTTTTTAAGACCTGCTCTGTTTCCTCACCTTGTTGTGGTGCATCTTCCAACCCTGAGTGCGGGTCCCTTGTCACAGCAGCTCAGCTTAGTGGGCATCATCTTTGCTCTGCTGCGGCCAAAAATTGCTTCGGTGTTTAGTAAGGGGGTCAAACTTGGGAACTGAATATTGGGAAGAAATTCTTCCCTCTGGGGGTGGTGAGGCCCTGCCTGGCACAGGGTGCCTGGAGAAGCTGTGGCTGTCCCTGGATCCCTGGAAGTGTCCAAGGCCAGGCTGGATGGGGCTTGGAGCAGGCTGGGCTAGTGGAAGGTGTCCATGGCAGGGACCAGGACTGGATGAGATTTAAGGTCCCTTCTGACCCAAACCTTTCCATGATTCTGTTAAAGAAACTTCCCCAAACTACTTGGCTCTTCAGACTGAGTTCTGGGAGGGACAAGGAACCAACAGCTCCAAAGCAAACAACATGTAAAGACAGCTTTCTGTGGAGTTATCTGTAAACGATAGATCATTCTAGCTGTGAAAATCGTGTAGAAATCCAAACTGGTCACCAGACGTTGCAGAGGTGTCATCAAAAAACTGCTTGGGGAATACAAATATGGATCTTAGAAAAGCTGCTTGGGGAATGTCATCCTGTGTTGTGGAAAAATTCCTTGGGGAGCGTAGCGGGGCACCTCTAGCTTCAGGGAGTTGAGGCACAGTGGGGCAGGTGTGTCTGACATGGTGGGATCCTTCAGACGGTGTCGTGTGGATGGGATTTGGGTCAAGTCCTCAGTTCCAGGTGAAGTGCTGGAAGAGCCCTGCTGGTCTCTGAAGCACCTCCGTCCCACCAGAACCCTCCAGGTACAGGGTGTGGTCACTGAATCCCCAGACCTGGGGCTGCTCTCTGGGAAGTGTTGGTGAGGAGGCGGCTGCCGGAGCTCTGCTGGCTGGAAGGCTCTGTCCCGGCAGGCTCCCCTGAGGAGGAGCTGGAAGAGGCTCCAGGAAAGGCACATGAGCGGGGCCAGCTGCCAGCTCTGCACGGTGCCGGAGCACATCGGCTGTGCCGGCACAGCACGAACCGCTCCCGATCCCGGGGTCCTGCCAGGGGCTTTTCCTCATGTGGATGTGCTGCTCTTTCACTCCACAGGTTTGGGGCACCTTGTGTGGGGGAGACGAAGAGGTGCATTCCCTGCAGAGAGGTAACACTCGAAGCCGAGCAGGAGCGACCCAGACACACATGGGGCGAAGTGGTCACAGCCTCCCTTCCTGCTCCCTCCAGGAAACCAGACCGGAGGAATTTTTCACATCTGGCAGGAGTGATGCATTTTTAAATTACTTTTTGTCAAGGCAGAGCAGCTTTACAGAGATTTGAGTGTCGGTTGTAGCCACTGGAGCGTTGCGTGCGGTGCCGAGGGCTGACTAACAGCCTGGGTGGATCACGGTCCTTCCCAGTCGGGCGGATCTCCCTCCTCCTGGCAGCACGGCTGGAGCCCGGCCTGGCTCTGCTGCCTGAGTCAGTGCAGCTGCTCCAACAAGTTTGTGGTCCTGGGCAGCAGCGAGGCCAGTGGGGGTGGCTGCAGGGATCCAGCAGTGGCGTTCCCATATGGCTTTCATGAAAAACACCTCATTTGAGTCTGGTTTTTGATCTGCTTCCTGCTTAAATGTTGAATACAGAAATACATTTATTGGGGTGGAGGGAATTAAGACCTTTTCTGCATGTTGTAATTTCTGTTACTACTCTTGGTTTTCTGTAAACCCGTTAAAAATGGTATTTCATGTCAGCTCCTTCTGCTGCAGTCCAGGCTTAAATGCTTCCCATCCGTTGTGCCGGCACAGCCGCTTGTGGGCCTGTCGGAACTGGATTTGAGACAGCAAACTTTATTTTTATTTTTAAAAAAGACAAAATTTTTCGGTGTGATTGTATTGTTTCCAGCTGAATTAGTTCCCTGCTCTGATGTGCAAGTGTGGCAGGTCGCTGAAGAGGGTGGAATCACTGGATGTGGTGGTGCTTTTGGGTGAAACCTTGGGTGTGATGAGGACTTAAAAGTTGATTAAAAGCAGTCTTCAAAGGTGGTGCAGTTATTATACACCAGCTGTGGTTTTCAAGGTCTTGGCTCTGTGTTTTCTATTGTGTGAACCACTTGGTGCATATTTAAAAATAAAACTAAAAATCTTAAGGTAATTGAGTAAGTTGGTGGTGTGGTGGCAGCGAAGCTCACCTGGCGTGTCTTGGTGGGGTCACTTGTCTGGAACTGGCTGGGAATGGTTTCTGCAGGGACACGTCCTGGCAGTTCCCTGGCCTTTGTCTTCTGTGCTTAGAAATCCCTTTTGTAGGGAAAATGGATCAAATGGAGTTGGAGCTCTTGGAGATGCCATGACAGGAATCACCAAATATTTAGGGTTGGAAGGGAGCTGTGGAGGTCACCCAGCCCAAGGCAGGACACCTGGAGCAGGTGACACAGGAACGCGTCCAGGTGGGTTTGGGATGTCTCCAGAGAGGGAGACTCCGCACCCTCCCTGCGCAGCTGTTCCAGGGCTCTGCCACCCTCCGTGGGAAGTTCTTCCTCATGTTGAGGTGGTGAACTTCTTGTGGTTTAGTTCATGGCCACTGCTCCTTGTCCTGTCACTGGGCACCACCACAAAGAGCCCGTGTTGTGTTGTGAACATACCAGCAGTGCAAGGCTGCTCTGCCTTCGGGGTAAAGGGTTTTTTCCCCCACCTTCCCTGCAAACACTCTCCATACTTTATCCTGGTTGGGCAGCGAAGTGCTTCTTTGAGATGAGCTTAGGGTTTGGAAGCTGTACCTGTGTGTCCTTTTGTTCCTCAGCTGAGCCATGGCTGCAGCTCCGTAAGCCCAGGTTTGCTGGGAGAAGCGATGCGTCCCGACGGAGCTGGAGCCCGTGCGTGTAGTGGGAGAACTGGGAAAGAGGGGGCAGAGCATGGAGCACCCCCCGCCGCCCCCAGCCCGCTTGCTTCCTCCCAGCCTATTGTTGGCATTCTGTGTGTATTCTCCCTAGGAATTAACTTGTCCCCAAATCGTGGCGCCGCGTACGCACCGATTTTCCAAGCTTCCCTGCACCTGTCTGATGCGCTTTCCAGCCTTGGCGTCACAAAACTGTTTGTCATTCAGGGGGGACAATGTCCCCTTGTGTGCTGGGCTCCCGGAGGGAGGGGCTGCGTGGGGGCACGGCCCCGCTGGCGGATGGGCTTCCCATGTGAAATGAGACGGGAAGACAAATTGCTTCCAGAGCGGCGTTTCACACAGGCGGGAGCGCGGTCCCGCTCCAGCAGCGGCAGCGCCTGCTTGTCACTCACATTTCCCTTATCTGGGTTAAATATAAAAGGGGGCACATGGGGGTGAAGAGCACACAGGGGAAGAAAAGAGCTTATCCAGGGCTCCGAAGGCTCTGTGGTGAGTGGCTGCCCTGGGATAGGCTGTGGGTTTGGATGGCCTGCAGCTGATCCCATACAGATGGTGCACCAAGATCCCTATTGGAGCCAAGGAACTTCATGGTCACTTTTACTGGAATAACTTGGTTCTTTTTCCATGTTTGTTTTCTGGTGAAACTTTTTCTGTGGGTTCTTCTTTTCTGCCTGGGGATATCACAAAACCTTGTAGGTGGCTGGTCTTTATGGCTTTACTACGGGAGAATCCAGTGGTTTTTCCATATTGAGTATCTATATCTTAAAGAAGACACAACAGTATGACACTAATTTTCTTATTCTGATAAATAAATAGAACTGCATCCCAGAACTTTAAATAAATGTGCAATTGAAGTTCAGTGGAGGTAATAAAAAAGGTAAAGTCCAGGCTCATCTGAATTATCTGTATATTTGGAAAGCACAAGGATTCTCAAAAGTTGTTTCCTAATAGTTGAGACTTCAGTAAAAATTAACACTTTTAATGACTTGGGAGATACTGACATTTCTAACTTGTCCAGGTAGAGGCAGGAGTGGAGTTCAGTTGGCTGCTCCATTAGGGAAGAGGGGAGAAGGGAGCAGCATTTCCATGCTCTTTGCTGGCCCTGGGAGTGAATCCTACTGTGCTTAGCACGGTGTCACTTTAAGGGCTGCATTATAATATTTCATTAGTGGCAAGTGCAGCATCAGCACAGCAGCCAGCCACGATCCCTGCTGGCAACCCCGGAACGCGGTGCGGGAGCCTCCTGCCAGGATGCTCCGTTCCCATCCCATGGGATGCTCCGTTCCCATCCTGCGGCCTGGCCGTGCTGGTGGCAGGAGGTGAGTGAGGGCACAGCAGGTTCCCAGCTGGCTGCTGTGCCTGGGGGAATGGGCAGCAAAGGGAGGGATTGTGGGGAGACAAGGGATGGCTGCAAGGGTGTAGGGAAGGAGTTTCCACAGAGAATTTCCAGATGGAATTGTTCGAGGCCAGGTTGGATGAGGCTTGGAGCAACCTGCTCAGGTGGAAGGTGTCCTTGCCCATGGGCAGGGGTTGGAGGGTTGGAACTTTAGGGTCTCTTCCAACCCAAACCATTCCATGGTTCTGTGGTGAACCAACACCGTGGTCCTACTGGTGACTGGCCCTGGAAGCCTGGACCAGTAAGGGCTCAGGCCATTACCAGACTGTTACTTTTTGTTCTTTGTGTTTGCTCCTGTACCCTTAACACACTCTAATCCCTGGAAGATTTCTAAAAACGGGAGTCAGTGTGGTACACTGGGATATGGTTTAGTGGGCATAGTGGGATTTGGTCGCACATTGGACTTGATGATCTTGGAGTTCTTGCAGTGGGAACAGTGTGGAGGAGGCTGTCAGGACCTCTCTGTTGTGTGTGGTTTTCTCAGTCCAGGCTAGAGGAGGGGACGGAGGAAAGGGAAAAGCTTGTGTTGCTTCTCCGAGCAAACTCCGTTTCCCGAGTCTGGGCAGCGGTGGATCCGTGGGGTGGCTGTGGGGCTGCGCCGGGGAGTTTCTGAGACATGGAGCTGCTCCAGGGAGAAGCCACGTGCTCTGTCAGGGTGTGGGCGAGGGAAAACAGCTCCTGACCCGGGTGTTCTCCTGGACACGAGGATGTGCAGCACATCTTATACCCGGCTCCGGAGGGTGGTTTGCAGGGTGGCACGGGGAGAGAGGATGTAGCAAATACAATATTGGGAAAGATGAAAAAACGAGTGGGTGGCAATGAGAAGGAAGAGGAGGAGACAACCCAGACGATGAAGGAAAACAGGATCTTCTGTAAGAGATGGGAATACTGGAAGGAAGCCAGGAAGGAAGCCTGAGAAAATGGAGAGAGCACTAGGAAGGCTGGTGTTGCTCTGATAATTCCAGCAGGTATTCCTGGCATGCAGCTTCCAGAAACGAGAGAAGCCTTTGAAAGTCTGGTCAAAACCAGTGACAGGCATAGAATAATATGAATATACCTGAGTTAAACTTTTATTATCTTGCCTTTTTTCCCACGTGGGATTTGGTGTGTGCTGTTGACTTGTCCAGGAAGGACGGAGCTGACCTTGGAAAGGGCCCGGGGTGCAGGTGGGTGTCACCATGGCAGGGAGGAATGATCACTCAGATCGGAAGATTCAGGCTTTTCTCTGCTAAGTGATTGAATGGATTTTTCTGTGGATTCTGATGGGAGATTCACTCTTGGAGATGGTGTGGGCAGAAAACCTTGTGCTGTGTGGATGGTGCCTGAATTCCGTGCTGCGTGCCGAGGGCCGGCCGGCTGAGCGCGGCGAGCTGGGAGAGGAGCAGCAGCTCCAGTTCCAGCTCCTGCTCCGGCGCCGCATCCATTGGTTGGTAAAAATAGCTCTGCTGCTGGCGTCAGTGCCAGGCCTCACATCTGGCTTCCCCGAGCGGGGATCGAGCGGCTCCAGCCCCCTCCCTCCCTCCAGACAGGGTCTGCTGGAGGACACATGGCTGTGACGGCTGCGCCGGCCGCTCCCCCTGCCCTCGCCGGCCTTTGGGAAGGGCCTTTGTGCTGGAGGCTCCCTGCAAACCCGGCCCTGGGCCTGGAATCGAGGGTTGCCCCACCTTAATCAATCCACGAGGGAAACCAAAATCGTCTCCTTCAGCCCGAGGGGCTGTTGGGAGCATTTTGGGCGTTCGGGGGAAAGGTGAACGCCCGGCTGAGTGTGCAGATCGTGTTTTGCTCCCCTCTTGCGCAGGTTTGGCTGAGTAGGTGTTTAGAAACAGTTTTATGAAGTCGGCTGGTTCAGTGTCGTGATTTCTTTTTTTAGTCTTGCTTTTTTCAGCATTTGAGCTCTGGAAAACAGGGAGATACCAAGTGCAGGCAGGAATGCTCTCTTTGTAGACACGGAAAGAGACCAAAGCAGCCTTGCAGATTGCCTTGAAAATTTGGTGTGTGCTTGCAACTGCTCGCCTGCATGACTAACAGTGAATGTTTTACATCATTGTTTAAAAAATGAAATTATTTGAGCTCCAAAGGGTGTTGCAAAACTGTTCCATACTCAGGCCCAGTGTGGCCACATAGGCTGAGCTCCGTTCCCAGCCTGCCCCAGACCCCGACTCACCTCCTTGCCTGCTGATCAGGGTTCCAGTCACCATGACACACGTGCCAGGAAGAATAATTTACCCAAAAAACCTGCTGTGGGTGTTTTCTGCTTTGATGTCAGTCTGTGACCAGCAGTACCTCGTTAATGGGGCTTGCTCTGCTCACCATGGAGGGTCTGCAGAGGATTTCTCTTCCCGCACCGCGGGTGAGCCCGGATGGCTGCTGCTACCCTGCAGATATTCCTTCTCTTTGCAGCCTGTAATTCCTAATATTTCTCATGAGAAACATCTCAAATGGAGCTTCAGGATCTGCTGAGCTCTTCCTTGTGCTGTCCCCAGACCTCCTGAGCACCAGGCCACCAGCAGACCTGGAATCCTGGCAGTGAACCTCACTGGGAGTTTCCCTCGCTGCTGCTTAAACCAGAAGTATTTTTGTTGTAGTAACTGGACAAATATTTTCAACTTATCAACAGTTTTGTTTTCAAACCACTCGTGAGAAGCTCCTAGTTTTCTTTTTGGGGAATTCAAAGCAATTAGTGACATACCTTGTGGAGTTACTGCTCTGCTGGCAAATCCTGTTTTTAACACAAATGCACAGTGTGTGTTTGTGTGCTTGAATTTGGGGACGCTCGCCTGTTCTTTCTTCCAGTCTGCCTGTTCTAGGGCCATTATCATATTTTTATCATAAAAACCTGTTTAAAGCAGAGGAGACATGAGAATATCCAGGGAATGTGTAACTCGGGAGTAGTCAGAGGCACAGCCGGGCTGAAGGAGGAGTAGGGAGGAGTAAGGAATGTGCCCTGGACACCCACAGGTTCTGAATTTTATCTTTTTGTCCTTTTCAAGGCACAAACGTGAATGCTCTGTGTCCTGTGTGGTGGAGTTGGCACTGCTGGGTGCTGGAGAGGCTGCTGGTCTGAGGCCTGTTCAGTACAGGGGGTTCCACGCCTCTCTGTCACCAGAGCAGTGTGTGTTGGAGGAGCCACAGGGCCACTTTCCACCTTCTTTTTGAAAGAATTTAGGTCAAATACTGCAGTTGCGTGAGCAAAGTCCAAACAGGTCATTAGTCTGATACTGGGTCATCGCTGGGCCCTCAGCCCTGAGCTCCTGGGGGTGAGTTGGGGTGAGAACCACCCCTGTGTCAACAGGTTTTTCAGGTTTTTAGGACTGCCTTTTTTTTTTTTTTTTTTTTTTTTTTAATTTGGCAAATATCTAATCTCCACAGTTATTCGTGGTAAGATGGGAGATTTTTTTTTTAAGCACTTGACTAGTGGGAATTTTGCTTGAATTTCTCACTGCCCCTTAACCAAATGAGGCCAAAGTAGCCAAGCCTGAGCTGAGCTGCCTGGGAACTTCTGGGCACCTCATTTCCCGTGTTCTTTAGAGGAGGCTGTGTCCAGCTGTGGAGTTTGCAGGTAGGTTTTTTTTTTAATGGTATCTTATTCCATAAAAATAAAAGCTCTTTGCATAAAATTATGCTCTCTTTAGTATTGCCTTAAAATTTTTAGAATGTTGTGGGGGTAAGGAAATAAACCCGATCTGCAGAGAGTTAATCTCTGTTCCCTGTGTGCATCATGGAAAGCATCATCTTTCATTTCAGTCATTGATTAGCAGCTCCGAAACCTCCTCCATAGCCTGCAAATCCTGAATTCCCAACAACAGAGTTCATAGCTTGTAGTCAGAGCAGCATAATTCAGCCTCAGCTGGTTTTTTGCTATCTTTGTCTGGTCAGTCATCTTGAAAATTTACCTGTCTGCAATGAAAAAACATAACCGTACCCTTTGCATGAGGTTTTGCTGAGGTTTAATTTGTTTTAGCTTAGAGTTGGGCCTCTGGCAGGCTGTGCTGGGAGTGGGGAACAGCTCCTGCCGGCCTGTTTGTCCTCACTTGGGTTCCTGGCGTGCTTGTGGACCTTTCTCCCAGAAATATTCTATTTATCTCTGCTCAGGTCTGATGGTTGTGGGTGGTTTGAGGTGCAAACCTTCCAGGCTGCCCCGACCTCCCCCTTCCCCTGGGTTAATGTGTTCCCTGCCCGGGTAGTGTTGGCCATCCGGGAGATGGGCTTGGCTGCTGGTGACAAACCCAGCTCAGGAGTCCACAATGTTTTTGGGGTGTTTTGCTTCTTGTTGGCCCTTTACCCTGGGCAGAGCCAGGCTCTCAGCCCTGCCCATGGCCTTAGGCACCCCAAGGCGCCTCACCAAGCTCATCCTGCCATGGCAGGGTGTGAGTCTGGGTGGTAACGAACCAACGAATGAATCTTATCTTCATAACTCATGGTATTTTGGTTTTTATCTCCCCTCCTGCCTGTTAATTTACAGATGGTATTACCCAACCTGGGGATTGGCTTTGGGAGCTGCTGCAGCTCGTGAGGGACTTCTGGGATGTGAGTGGTGCCTGTGGGGCTCGGGGTCCTCCCTGCTCTGCCCACACCAGGATGTGGCAGGAGCTGCCCGGTGGGACTTTGGCATTTGCTCCAAGTGGCCCAGCTTTAAAGGAGGTGGTGGAATCCCCATCCCTGGAGGTGTTCAAGGAATGACTGGATATGGCACTCAGTGCTCTGGTGTTGGGTGATGACGTGGGGATCGGGCACAGGCTGGACTCAGTGACCCTGGAGGTTTTTTCCAACCCTAGTGATTCTGTGAATAATTTGAGTATTTAAACTCAGAGGAGCATGTGATATTTGAAGTGTGATGCTTTGGAGTTAGAGGAACTTGGATGGAAAAGCAGCTGGTTGGTGTTCCTGCTCGGTGTTGGGGGAAGGCACAGTTGTATCAACCCCAAATTGCTGTGCTGGCTCAGAGGGGCTTTTAGGAGCTGGTTGAAACTTTAACCTGCCCTTGCAACAACAGAATCCTTACAACTGGACTCCGGGATAATTTCTCCTAGAAACCGTGGGCTTTGGGAGGTGCAGTTGTCTGATTTTCATTTTTATTTATTTTTTAAGCAATCACACTCATGTGCTCCTGCACCACATTTACCACACCATCAGCTGCTTATAATTGCTTCCAACTGAAACCAAACAGCGAGTGCTGTGGCAGAGGTAAAATACTATTTTATTTCAGGAGGAGATTGGGGAATCTCTGGGTAAACAACCCAATTCAGCTTCAAAGCCTTTTCAGCCCCGGCGCATTGTTCCTCCTCGGAGCCGCACTGCCTCGCACCCTAATAAAAGTGGAAATCAGGCGTGGGGGGATGGGGACGCAGCAGAAAACACAAGCTGAGAACTGGAGATCAAAAGGACAAACAGAAGCAGAAGGCAGGGAAAGGGAGGCACAAAGAGTCACAGCTGAGCGTGTGGAGCCTGGGAGGGATGGAGGAGAGACAACAGCTATTAGAGGAGGCTGGGAACAATGGGCTGAGCGGAGCCCGGGTTTAGCTTTCATTTCAGTTTAACAAAGCTGCCTTCCACCAGCGGAACTCCACGGATGCTGTGCCCTTAATTCATCTTGAAAGTTGTTGGCTTGCTGCTCGCCAGGGCGCGGGCAGGAGATGCGCTCCGGCGTGGTGGCCGTCCCTCGCTGGATACCCGGATCTCTCCCTGGATGGGCCCTTTGGGGGAATGACGAATGATTTTTCCCAGTCCATACTGTGGCAAAACCTGTCTCAGTTTGAGTTCTTTTGGGTTATAGAATCATTGAATCCCGGAATGATTTGGGTTGGGAGGGACCTGCCATGGGCAGGGACTCCTTCCACTCTCCCAGGTTGCTCCAAGCCCCGTCCATCCTGGCCTTGGACACTTCCAGGGATTGGGAGTCCACAACTTCTTTGAGCAACCTGTGCTGGGGCCTCACCACCCTTATTAGTAGAGAATTTTTGGTTGGTGAGAGTTGGAGTCGGGGGGACTGTGGGAACCAGCCAGCAGCGGCTCTTTGCACTGGGAATGTCTCGCGCAGCCGGAACGTGCTCCCTGAGCTTCCCCAGCTGATTAAACCAGTTCCCAAACCTGGCAGCCAGCGAGCAAACCCAGCTTTGTTAGTAAAGCCTCCGGGCTTTCGGGGCAAGTATTTATTGTAACAGATAATTTCTACTGGCTGAAGAATGAGGAATATTATTTCTGTGGAGCCAGCAGTACGTGTTGCCGAGGCGAGAAGACTGGCCATTGGTGTGGTCCCGTTCCGGCTGCACTCCGGCACCCTGTGTCCTGGGAATTCCGTGCCCTCGGCATGTGGGCACACAGGCTCAGTCCTGCCTTCCCCGGCTTAGTGCTGGAAGCTGCTTATTCCCTCTCCCCATCTGCCTTGCTCCACTCAGAGCTGTGGGGGCTGACCTACGGCAGCCCCTGGTCCTGCGGTGCCCCCGGAGCTGGGAAGTCCCCGGGGAAGGAGCGGGGTTTATCCAGCAGATGGGGAGGCTGTTCCTCAGCCTTGGAGCTGGGCTTTGGGAGGTTTTCATTCCTGGCCCGATCCCAGGATGAGAGCTGTGCCAGGGAGGTGGCTGTGGGTGTTCGGAGCCTTCCCCTTGGCCAGAGGAGTTTCTAGACCTCAGCTTGATTGTGAAAAGAATGGCTGGGCAGGTCAGTGCTGCTGTATCCTGCTCCTCCCTTGCAGCCCGTGTTTGCTTTCCTTTGTTTGGGTCCCTTCTTGCTCCGACTTGCCTCCCTCAGCTGCGCTGGCTGCGGCTTCGTGGGGCGAACGCTCTACCTGGTGCTTAATTAAAAGGAGGGAAGATGTGTTCCAAAAATCCTTGGCTTCCTCATCTGTGTGGAGCGTGTTGCTGAGCTGGTGGCGGGGAGAGGAAGCGAGCGCAGCGTTCAGCTGACAGAGCATCTGAATCGCCGGTTGGGGCCCGGGAGTTCAGGAGGGGGAGGGAGAGTGAAATGGATGCTGAAATCCTGAATCTGCTTCTTAAATTTCCTCTCTCCCTGGAGAGGGAGGGAGCGAAGTTCAGCGCGCGGCGTGTTTGGCTTGGCTCCCTGTTACCTGCTGTCTCCTCCCGAGCAGAGCGCTTGTGGCAGGGATAAAGGATGGAGGTTTATGGTGGGAGAAAGGACTTTTTCCTTCAGCAACATTTGCTTGTTTGTGGTGGAAGCGCATTAAAAAAAATAATCCAGCATTATTGAGGAGCGAGTGGGCGAATCGCTGCATCAACTGCCATGGTAACTCCTAAAGGGCTTCACCCGGAGCTGTCAGAGCTGGATTTTTAGTGCTGGAGTGACTTTTAATGTACAATCCTTTCCAGGCCATTTAATTATTTGGTCTCTTCATTTAATAACAAAACAACACAAAACCCCACTTCTCTGAACTACCTTCTCGTTGATGTTCTTCTCTTTGACCCGAATTCATCTGACCCGTGGGGCCCCAAGTCAAGCACTGCGCTGGTGTTTGTGTGCAAGGACTGCGTGTGCTGCTGCTTGTGTAGTCATGGAATCAGGCAATCATGGCACGGCTTGGTTTGAAAGGGACATTAAAGCTCATCCAGTCCCACCCCTGCCATGGGCAGGGACACCTTCCACTAGCCCAGGTTGCTTTCAGCTCCCTCCAACCTGGCCTTGGACACTTCCAGGGATCCAGGGGCAGCCACAGCTGGTGTGGGCACCCTGTGCCAGGGCCTCCCCATCCTCACAGGGAAGAATTTCCTCCCCATATCCCACCTAACCCTGCCCTCTGTCAGTGGGAAGCCATTTCCCCTTATCATGACTATTTTGTAAATAGTCTCTCCAGCACTCTCTAGTCCTTGTAGAAACAATCTCGTGGTGGTCTCAAGCCCAGCAGGTGGTTGGAGGATCTCCCTGGGGACCCATCCCATGGCAGGAGGGCAGCAGGATGGCTCCTGTCCTCCTGCCTGGTTCCTTTGGCAGGGTGGCCCAGTGCTCCTGGCAGTGTAGGGGGTGTTGGGGACACCTCCATGGCCTTGGCACGGTGTTCTTCTCGTGGGAGCAATCTCCTCCCACCCAGCTTGGGCAGCAGCATGGGGAGCCTGCGTGTGCTGGGTCACCCAGCCAGGAGCGTGGCACCCGGGAGTGGGCCACTCCTGCTTTCATCCTCCATCCCTGGGTCTGCGTGAAGGACCTGTGATGGTTGGGAGTGTCGATGAAGGACATGTGATGGCTGTGAGGCCACTGTGTTGCTCACCAGGCTGCCCTGGCACGTGAAGGTCACCATGCAAACCACACCCAGCCCAGCTGTCCTCATTCCTACTACTTCATACCTCACAACAGGAGGAACAGCCAGGAAGGAGGGCATAGAGTGGTCAGACATGGCTGAGGGGGGTGGCTTTGGGGAGCCTCCCATGGATGGACTAGGTGTGGGGGGTCCCTGGGCCTCACAGTCCTGTGGATGGGGTGTCTCTGGGTGTGATGGGGACACCGGGATCTTGGTGCTCAGAGATTTTGGGGTGTTTCCTGGCGCAGGGTCCCAGCATGGGCTGCAGCTGCACTTGGAACCTCTGCGTGAGGGATTCTGGTCATGGCCCTGGCAGCTTCCTCTGCAGCACCACCCATCTTAGCTTTGCTCAGCATCCCGATGGAGTTTAAAATGGTTTCATCCTGAATAATTTATCTCCCAGAGAGAGAGAGAGAGAGAGAGACACAGTGGAGGGAAGCGGGGAAGGGAGGGCTGAGCACGGGAGGGATGGGGGCTCACCCCGGAGCAGCTCCGTGCACTGCTGGGCTTTGTTGCTCCCGGCATTTTCTGCTGAACAAAAGCTCTGGATCCCGGCTAGAGGCTCCCGTGGGAGTCCTCCTGACCCCTGACCTGCCCTCCTGCCACCTCCAGCACCTCTTTGTCACCCCGAGCGAGCCCGGGCGTGACGGTCCGTGGTGCAGCCGGTTCTATGGAGCAGGACACGGCTTTACTACGGGTTGTGAGCTTTCCTAAAGGGTTCCACGCTGGAGGCAGGGCTGCCTCCCTCCCCACCGTCCCTACACGCTGCCCTACTTCTCGCCAGGCTCAGCCAGCTCTTGCTGCAGCCCTACAAAGAGGGTTGAATGCATTAGTTTACGTGGAATTAATCTCCAGATTCCAAACATGCTTTCAAGCTGGTTTGGCCTTATTTTCCTGCAAAAGGAGGCCAACTCCGTGTTGTAGGCAGGGGCTGTTGTAAGAGAGGGTTGAGCTGGAGCGGGGAGAGACCAGCACAGGCACCATATTCAGGCCATTAAAAGGAATTTTTGGCTCACGGACAAAACAAATTGAAAAATCTCCTCCTTTGTCACCACATCGGCAGCGATGGAAAAACAGAGCAAGGTTGTGGGGTGATCCTGCTGGTAGCCACTGCGCCTTTCCGAAGGGATTTGAGGTTCAGGTTTTGCTAGGAAAATAATGAAATACTTTAAATGTGGCACAAATGATTGTATAGAAAATCACGGGTGAGGGGAGCGATGGGAAAACATCGTTCTCGGGGATCAGGAGGAACTGGAGCACTGAACTCTGAGGTGAAGTGCTTCCTGCAACAGGTTGGTCCGAAATTCCCAGGGCTCCTTTGTCTGCCGGCAGAGTGATGCCGGCCGGGGAGGGAACAAGGAGCACAAGCGCTTCTGGGATTTTTTTGGATAGCCTGTCATCCCTGAGAAAGAAACAGTTGTGTGGGGGTGGGGAGCGTCGTATTCAAAAGTGGGTGAAATGGAAATGAGCCAAAATTCTGCAAATTTATAAGGAGCAGCAAACAGAGATTTCTTTGAGGAAAGGTCGGAGCGTTTGCTGTGAGCACAGCCCTGGTAGGAGTGTGCGAGGAAATGGAAACTGTGCTCCACTCTGCAGGGCTTTTTTCATCCTTTAGCCAGGCAAAGATACACAAAGCTGCTTATTTTGGGAGGTGGTGGAATGTTTCTGTAATAATTCCAGCAAATTTTGGTTCACGTAGAGCATCTGTAAGAGCAGCACACCCCCAGCTTCATGGAGTGTATTCTTTGTGGGGAAAAAAAGTTGCTTTCCCTTGAATTTAATGGCTTTAAGCTGACAGAGGGCAGGGTTAGATGGGATATGGGGAAGAAATTCTTCCCTGTGAGGGTGCTGAGGCCCTGGCTCAGGTTGCCCAGAGAAGCTGTGGCTGCCCCTGGATCCCTGGAAGTGTCCAAGGCCAGGCTGGACGGGGCTTGGAGCACCCTGGTGTGTGAATAGTTCCTCCATAGCAGGAGGTGGAACGAGATGAGTTTTGAGGTCCCTTCCCACCCAAACCGTTCCAGGATTCTGTGATCACCACCTTTGGAGCCTGAGTTCCATGCCTGATCACGTAGCAGGCTCTCAGGGGAGCTGCCCTGTTCCAGAGGGCTCCTGCTCCGAGGAAGAGGCTGTGAGCTGCTGCCTGTCCTGGCTGTGGGTCCCGTGGAAGCCACGCTGGGCAGAGCTGAGGAGCACACAGGCCTCAGCTGGGGGATGATGATTAGAGAAGGAGCTGGGATGGTTCTCAGGAGGGAAGGGCTGAGCTAAATGCAGGAATAATGCAGGAATATCCCCGCGGGGTCCTCGCAGCGCACCTGGGAGCTGCTGGATCGCTAACAGCTCCGCTTAGGACTTCATTTCGGGCTGACAATCCTTTCCCCTTGCTGACACGGAGCGTGTAGAAGCATGTAGTGTTTGAAACACAATATGCAAAGCACCGTGTTAGTAACTGACTCCAGAACATTCCTGCGCTGCGGCGAGGCTGCCCACAGCCTGCGGATTTCATCAGCTCCTCTGAGCTGGCACAGGGAGGACGTGGAAGTGGTGAGCTGGAGTCACAGGAGAGCACGAGCCATTCGCTTGAACCATTCCCACAGTCCTCAGGCTTCCAGTGCCCGCTGGAGCCTGTGGGCGTTTGCTCTTTCCAAAGGGAGGGAGATCCCAACCTTCTGCCTCTTCAGCCGGCATCGTGTGGCCGGAGCCAGGACGGAACATTTCCGTGCCGGTGCTGGCGGGGCTCGGCTGCGCTTCCCGGAGCAGGGCGAGGGTTTGGCCACGTGAAGCGGCCACGAGGCGCAGGGAGGTGTCGGTGGTGAGCGCTTGGCTGGTTGCCCGTGGGCAAGCAGAAACCCGAGTTATCTGCAGCAGATAAGCACCGGCAGGAAAACACGGCAGCCTGGTTTGTCTGTAAACAAGTTCTTTCGCAAAAATGTCTGCCTGGGATGACTGGCAGGGAAAGTGAGGAGCCAGGAGCGTGCCAGCGTCTGGCTGGGGAACAGGGAGCGTCCGGCTGGCCAGGGGAAGGAGGCGCTGCAACAAATGGCTCTGCCACTTTAAGCTGAGTTAAAACCCACACTGAGATTCACAGCGCTGCTGGGCCCGAGCGCAGCCGCTCGCTACAAATATATGAAGAAAAAGCCACCAAAATAGAAAATGTCATCATCGCTCACGGGGCGGCGAGAGCCGAGCGCAGCAAGCGGTGGCAGAGTGGGACAGGAAGTCTCCTCCCCCTCCCCGGGTAGTGCTGATCAAAAGGATGTAAAGCTTGTTTACAACATGTATGCAGAATCTAGTTGGGAAGAAGTCTGAGGGCTTTGCAGGCTGGGGTGCACTAGGAGTGAGTGATGTTGTGTTAAAGTAGGTCTGAGCCTGCAGAGCTCGTGACCCAACGTCAGAGAATTGTGGAGTATCCTGAGCTGGAAGGGACCCACCGGGATCACTGAGTCCAGCCCCTGGCCCTGCAGAGACACCCCAACCATCCCACCCTGTCCCTGGCAGTGCTGTCCAAATGCCCCTGGAGCTTTGGCAGCTTTGGGGCCGTGCCCATTCCCTGGGGAGCCTGGGCAGTGCCCGAGTTCCCTCTGGGGGAAGAACCTTTCCCTGATCTCCAGCCTAACCCTCCCCTGACAGACACAGCTCCAGCCATTCCCTTGGGTCCTGTCACTGGTCAGCAGAGCAGAGATCGGTGCCTATCAAGTCCACGGTCATGCTGTGCAAAGCAAGAAGAGGTGCCTGCCTCTGTGGGTTGCATCCAGTGGCTGCTCGGAATGCCCACTGGAAGCGTCCTGCACCTCTGCTGATGGACGCTGGCTGTCAGGAAATCTTCACAGGGCTCCAAGTGAATGTCAGGATCTGGTGGGGCTGCCATCCGTGGGGTCATTTTCCTTGGGATGAGTGTTTTGTGTAGCACTGATGCGCAAAGGTAGGAAAGAGCATTTGGCATTGGAAGGATGGAGGTTTTGGAGCTGTTTCAGAGTCTGGAGCGAAATGGCAAAGGTGCCTCAAGGCTGATGATGGATCAGGGACAGACTCACGTGTGTGTGCATGGAAACAGGTGAGCTCTGCACTATGAAATGGCTCCGTGCAGCGTTCAGCCTCACTCACCTCCCTCTGCCTCGGCCAGCAGCACTTCCTTACCTCACCGGGAGTCTTAAGGCTTAATCCATTGTTTGTAAAGCTCCTTAAGATCCTTGTTTGGGAGCGCTGGAATCTGCAGGATTAAAACCAATTTATTTTTGTGTATCTTGTATAATGTGCATCTCAAAGACTTTCCAAAGAAGGAGGAGTTGTGAGCCGGATGGAGATGGCAGGTCCGGAAGGTAAACACGAGGGAGGAAGTGGCAGGGAAGAACAAAGAGGGGAAGAGCCAAAGGCTGGTTCTCTGTGGTGGAGGTTCGGCTGTAAGGACGGTGAGTTTCTAGCCCTGGAGGAAAGGGCTGGATGTAATAGAGCTGTCTCCCTCTTGATGCTGCTTAAAGACCCATCTGGTCGGTGCTGCTGCCTCAGGAAGGGCAGTGGCAGCTTCTCCCTTGCTGTGTCTGTGCCCTTTGATTGGGAAGCAGGAATCTCACCAGTCCTCACCGAATCCTTTTTGTCAGCTCTAAACCACCAAATAAGCTCATAAGAGATAATATCAGTGATCTGGACGAGGGGGATTTTTAAAACCAGGTGTAGGACGGTCAGTGAACAGCCCTCCTTTCCTCAAGCCCTTGCCCTGGTGTCTGCTGGCACATCCGTGCCCTGCCCATGGACCTGCTGGTGACATCAGTGAGGTGGTTTCTGCAGGAGGACCCCACTGGCCCTCCTGTGGGGAAAGCTCCACCATGAGGCTCCTCACAACTGGCAGGAAATCCTTGCTGGCAGCATGTCCCCATCCCTCCTGGCCACTGTGGCCCTTCCTGATGCCACCCCTTCTCTTCTGGAGAGGCTGTGTTCACACTGGTGCCGCTGCTTTGCCACCTTCCCCATCCTCACCCCCTTCTCCCCCTGTCCCTGGCACAGCACTGCCGCTGTCCCCCAGGGCAGCTGCCACGGCCTCTCCATCTCCAGAGCCTCGTGTGCCGGGTGTGACGAGCTGGGGGAGAGGTGACCCGGTGCTTTGGACACAGGTAGTGCCTTGGCTCTGTGGGGAAGTAGAAACTGGTGATTAAATTCTTTCCCCAGGAGCAGGCAGGAGCATTCTGTGTAGGTGTGTGGCCATTGTGTTACTCTTTGCATTTTACACACGGTGTTTTCCCATATGAACTTGTTTGGGGTCACAGGACAGGAGTTGTAGCAGAATGTAGGACGGGTGTCCATTGGGATTCCTGGTTTGGGAGCTCCCCAAGAGATGTCCTAAATCCTGGTGAGGTTACAAGCGTCGAGGCAGTGGTTTCCAAATGATGTCAGAGCACACTTGAGACCCTCAGGATTCTGTTATTCAAGCCCTATAATTCTGCAGGACCTACAGGATTGGAGAGCTTGGCAGGAGCAGCCATCAGCTGGTACTGGTGGTACTGGTGTGCAGGGGAGGCTCGCCTGGGGCTGGAGGTGCCCGAGCCGGTGCCATGTGTTGGCAGGCAGGTGTAGGTGTGGTGCAGGAAAATTCCTGAGGTGTGGGCGTGCTGGAGCCAGGGAGGATGAGCTACCAGTGCCAAGGGCTGGGAACGGGCAGCGCCAGGCCCCGCTCACCGGGAGCAGCACTCGCTAGCACTGGGACATGACAGAAGGGATGCTCTGGCTCCTGGGACACTGCTGGTGTTATGTCTTGGCACCATCAGGGTGGGTTTATCCTAAACCCAACAATATTTGTTGTTCACAGTCCCCTGGGATCAGAGTGCTCTGAGTTATGGAGTCTTGTGGGGAGTGGGTGGGACGGGCTCCCCGCGTGGCTTTGCGCTCGCAGAGCTAATGGGATTAAAGGAGTATTCACTGGGAGAAGAAAAGAAGAGACTGGGGGCTTCAGTGGGGCTCAGAAGCCTCGTTTCATGTGTTGGGAGTGGGAAGCACAGGCTATTGGGCTTAGCAAGGAGAAAGTTGGGAGCATCTGGTGGGTTGGAAGCCGGGCCGTGCCGACTGCCAGCGCCGGGGCAGGGTCTGGGGGGTGTTTGCATCCAAAACATCTGCTGCCCTCAGGTTTGGGGTGACCTCACCTGACCCCAGCCTGCTCCCCGTGTTCTGGAAGGGTTACAAATAGAGATGTCTCTGCCTGCTGGAAGTGGCAGCTAGAGAAATTAAAATCAAAAATAAAGTACCATTTCCTTAGGAGGGTCGCTAGTGGGAGAAGAGCTCAGGTTGTGGCTGTAGCAGCCCTTGCATCTGTAAATACGGGCATTAGGCTTTCCTTTAGAAACCTCTTGGTTTGAAAATACCTGCTGTGGTTGGTCTGAATCTGTAGAAATGCAAGAATTTACTTGGGGAAGTTCTATCACCTCTTTGCTGAGGTCCTGCAGCAAGTCCTTCTGGCTTTGAAAAATTTTCTTAATTTGAATTATTCTCATATTTTTGTTGTTCCTTCCCTCTCTCCCTTATATCTGTGACTCTCTTGCCTCCTCCAGTATTTCCTCAAAATCCAATTGCTTCACACTCCACCTCACCTGTTCCTGTTCCAAGCAGCTGGGCTCGGTACCTGCAGCTCCAGGTGCCTTTGCTTTACCCTCCATGATCTGGCACTCCATGATCCAGCACTTGGTGCTGCCTTCCCTGCTTCCTGTTTCAGCTCAAAGTTACTTAACGGGAACTGAAAGTGCTGCTTGAGCTCTGGAACTAACATTTCCCTCCAAATACATTTTTCCTTTTGTTCTGCTTGATCTTGTCACTATCAAGTAGTTTTAAAAAAGCTCTTTTTTGTCTCCTGCACCCTCAGCAGCGAAACACGGGAGCTCTGAACAGGCACCAACATTTTCTCTTGCACAGTGGAGGAATTATCCCAAACTTAGACTGAATTTTCCCTCCCTGGTGACCTCGTGCATCCTCCACCCCCAAGCCATTGCAGCGTGATAAAGCGAATGGAATACTGTGCATTTTGGGAGAATGTTTGAATTCCTCAGGGTTAATCCAAGGCACATGAAGAGCCTCGGAGCAGAGTTTCACGAAGCTCCACGGCTGACACCGGAGCCGGTAGCGGATGTTTCAGATTTTGCTGCTGTCAGGTGTAAGCTCAGCCAGTGCAGAGCTCTGGGGCAGCGCTGCTCCAGCAGGAGATGGGCTGGGATCGTTCTAGCGAGGGGCTGGGGATGTATTTGGGAGGGAATCGAGGCCTGTGTGCTGGTTCACAAGGGCTCTGCCTGTTGTGGGGTCGGGGTGGGACGTGGCTGGACTCGCTGGCTGAGCCCGGAGCGCCCAGACTTGACCATCCTGCTGGGAAGGAGCAGGCACGGGCTGTGTTTAGGGAAGAGGAGCCGGAGGTACAGGTTGCATCAGAAATCTGCTACTGATTTGTTGTGAGTGATCAACAGCCAGTTATTCCCAGTGTGGGATCCCCTTCCTCTGCTGGGATCTGTGGGTTTGTGCCCCTCTGTTTCACTGCCCTTCCCTGGGAGTGTGCAAGGCTGGGTTGGATGGGGCTTGGAGCAGTCTGGTCTAGTGCAAGGTGTCCCTGCCCGTGGGGTAGAACTGGATGAGCTTTAAGATTTCTTCCAACACAAATCTTTCTGGCATTCAGTGTTTCAGCCCCCCTGTGCTCCAAACCAACAGGCTGGAGACATCCCTCCCTGCAATATCCCACCACACTTTTATTGTCCTCTCCTTCTTGACTTCATTATGTCTTGATCTCTGTAACCTGTTTAACATGTGTAAATACTGAAATGAGATTATCTTTAAAGAGCCTTTTATTAAAAAATGTACTGACCATCCTAATCAGGAGAAATGTGCCTGTAGCTGCTTTTCTCTTTCCTGCATTTCCACAAGTAGCAGGATGGTGAATCATCTCACCAGGGCAACAGCTTGGGCTGCAAACTGGGCAGGTTTCTTCACACACCGAACTGATGTGATGCTCCCAGTGTGGCACGACCTGCACGGGCAGGTGGGCTTGCTCCCATGGGAGGGTCCCAGGGACACGTGCTCTGGCTGTGTTTGCAATTTAAGCAACTCCAAACCTCACTGATCTGTGGTTGGTGGCCCTCGATGTGGTGTGATTTTGGTGCCTGCTCGGCTGACAGCACCAGACTTTTTGGAGAGCTGTATCCCAGCAATGCCAAGGGGTCTGTGCCTGATCTCTGGAGGGCCCAGTGAATATCCTCATCCCTTCCCCTCCCACTCGAGCCCCAGGTCCAAACAGGTGGAGCTGACATGGGACCTGCACCCCAGTGTTGTGTCGCTGGGTCTGACCTCCCTGCCCAGGGTTTCACCCCACAGCCCCTCCCTGGGGAGGGGATTTAGGGCAGAGAGGGTGGGGTACAGCCAGTGTGGGGGGCTGGCAGGGCACAGGGGATGTACCCAAGACAGCTTTGGGCCGTGCCTGGGCACTCTGGGCACTCCGGGCCCTGCCATGAGAACGATATGTGAGGGGCTCAAACGAAGCTGCCTCTCAGTGCGTGATTTAATGAGCTGCAGTCATGGGAATGTGGTGTTTGCTGTGTAGAGCAGGGCCAGGAGGGCAGGGGGGCCCTGGAGAGGCAGCCGAGGCCCCGGGGCCACCTGAAGAGCAGCCGGGGGTGCTGTGCCAGAGGTGCTGTGCCAGAGGTGCTGTGCCAGAGGTGCTGCCCGTCCTCGTCACCCAGCACTGCTGTCAGTCCTGCCCTGGGCAGCAGAGCCCTTTCCTGAGGCCTTGCAGGCAGCTGTGCCTGCCTCTGCCTGGGATCCTGGCTTTCCCTAAGGGATTGCTGGAAAGTCCCCACATCCATGTGCTGTTTATCACAGGCTGAGCAGGGTGGTCTCACTGCTTTTCCATCGGTGTTTATTGCTGGAGCTGAGGAGCCTTTTCCGTACGGTTCTGGTGGAGCCTTCAGTGCGTGAGGATGATCAGAGGAGGGTTTTTTCCCCTTGTAAAATATATTCCAGCTCCAGTTTGTAATGTGGCGAGAGGGGGAGCGAGAGAAGGGAACAACAGCATTAGCGGATGTAGAAGTAGCTGGAATGAGAAGCTTTTGTGCCATTAATAACAGCCCTGGCAGGCAGCCAAGGCTGGGAGTGTGGGATTAGCCTGAACAATCAAGACTGCAGGATCAAAACAAGGAGGCAGGAACAGCGAGGTCACACTGCTGCCATCTGCGCTGCCGCAGTGGTGGGAGGGAGCGGAAGAGGGGGATGCGCTGGAGGAGCGCTGCCGATGGCGCAGGCAGCGGGGGGCCACCGCCCCCAGCCCGGCCCCGCGCCNGGCTCCGTGCGGCGGTGCCGGCGGCTCGCCCCAGCCTGTCCGTGGCTCCATCTGGTGACCCGGGGGTGGGGAGAGGTCAGCGGCCGGGTTCGGCCGCGGCTTTGTGTGGGTGAAGCAGCCGTGTCCCTGCCCGGCGTGGGGGGTCAGCTCCGGGGGCTCCACGTGCGGCTTTGCATCGCCCTTCCAGAGCGGCGGCTGCAGATTGCAGCTGAAAGGCGATTTTTGAGGCAGATGGAGGCAAATCTTGTTCTGCTTTGCTCAGGCCTCCATCAGCCTTTGCTGAAAAACCTTCCAAGAGTATCAGAGGCAAAGGGATTCGCGTCAGTTGTGCCGCTTCTCCTCTCTTTCTCTCTGACCCAGTAAATCTCGCTGTCCTGTGAATGTAAATACAAAAGCTGAAGCGCGAGAGAAGCAAAGCAGTGTCCCACAAACAGCCTCCCAGCTCTTGCTAAAAATATCTCGGTGCGGTGCAGTAACTCCCAGGCATTCTTTTGTCTGACTGCTTTTGAATTCCCTAATTGAAGTTGGTTGGAGGGCAGTGCACCAGCTTCCTGAATAGCTCAGATGTTGATTGTGAGTTAAAAAACAAGAGCAAAATTGTTTTTCCTTTGTGCCGCCGCGCTTTTATTTACCTTCCCCCTCCCCTCCCTCGTTTTTAATCTCTGTATTTTTTCACTTGCAATTTTATTTTGTGAGACAACCGCATCAAATCCGGCTGCGGGGAAGGGGCCGGGAGGCAGCGAGCAGGAAGACACAGTTTTGGGTACGTGATGCCACGTGCGCCTCGGAGCCGGGGCTCCGTCGGAAATGTCCGGGCTGGCGCAGAGATGCCCTGCAAATGGAGCTTAACGTAGTAGGAAGTGTTAATAATATTCCTAATTGCCTACTAATAACTAAATCTGTGGAGTTTGGCAGCAATTGGGATATAGTTTTCTCCTGCAATCTGTCCGTACCCTGCAGAAAGAACAGAGCTGCTTCCCTGACACACAGCAGCAAATCCTGAATTCACTGGAGGTGCTGGAGGGAGTTTTCCAGGTTCCACGTGGCCTCAGACCCATCCATGGAGCTTTCAAGGGTGCTTCCCAGGATGAAAACTGCCATGTTTTGGTCCAGCACTCCAGATTTAACAGAGGAGGAATAAAACCACGCTATTTCCCTCCTTTCTGCTTTTTCTTAGTGTTATTTTTCATTTGGACCTGGAACCTGAGAAATCCAGGCATTCCCAGAAGGCTGCTGGAAACGCTCATGGTGTGTACAGTTGGCTGTCCTGGCTATCCAGGGATAGTTCCTGGGCTTCCCTGGGGACAGGGAGGAAAAGTTTGTGACGAGTAATTTGTGATAAGTCATGGCCAGTCCAAGAATCTCCCCAGAATACTGGCATAAATGAAATAAATTGGAATGTTTGGGTATATATTGGGTATAAGGGATAAACCATGAATGCTTCGACCTCTGGCAATCAGACACAGACAGTGCTTTTACCGTAGTAAATTAAAGGTTTGAAATTGTGATGGAGGTTGGAGAGAAGCTGAATCAGATGCTGCTTCAGGAGCCGGAATTTATTCAAGCTCTCTGTGGTGGGAGACATTTCATAGCTGCTCAGCAGCAGCCGGAAAACAAGCACAAATTTTTCTGTCTTCATGGGTAACTGCAGTGAGGCCTGTGGGGGAGGGCTGTGCCGGGACCGGAATACCTCCCTGGAAAACCTCCCCATCCCCTGCACAGCACCGGGCCCCAAAACTTCCCCAGCACGTGGGGACTGGGCTGGCCTGCGGGACCCGTGGGGGAGCCAGGCTTCTCTGGCGCAGTCCTTGGACATGGAGCATCTTCCTGGTCGGCCACACACAAAACCAAGACACCACACAGAGTGAGCAGGCAGCCTGTGAGCTGCTCCTGCTCTGCTGTACAGGAGGATGAGTCTGGGAAGGGCAGAGTCCTGCATTCGCTCACCGCGCTTTTGGCACGGTGATGGGAATCAGGTGCCAGATTTCACCTCCTTTCCTTGCCGCTCTACCCACAGGCAAATGGGCTCTACAGTAGAGAAACACCCTTATGGCTGCCCCATCCCTGGAAGTGTCCAAGGCCAGACTGGACAGGGCTTGGAGCAGCCTGGGCTGGTGGAAGGTGTCCGTGCCCATGGGGTGGGTTGAAAAAGATGGGCTTTAAGGTCCTTTCCAACTTTGACCATCCTGGGATTCTTTGATTGTCCAAAACCTCCCTTCCTGTCAGTGCCTGCTGCTCGTGGGAAGTCTGGGCATGGCTGGTGGCATGGGGCTGGATCTGAGCTGTGGAGCTTCAGCTGGGCTGTGGGGCTGGAGCAGGAGCGCAGCACCACAGTTGTGTCCGCTCCGCTCAGCTCCCAGGTTAACGTTTAACATGTTTGGGTTTCAGTCCCTGGGGTTGTTTGGTGTTTCAGGGCACTTTGTGTGGCTCTGAGCAGCCCCTTGGAGAGGCTGGGCTTATCGGCTGTGCAGGAATGCAAAGAATCCATGGGGAGGAAGACGAGTTTTCCCGTTCCCAGTGGAGGGGAACCAAGCCTAGGCAGGTGGCACAGTGATGTTTTGTACACACGGCAGCTCCCAGCTTTGGGAGCCTCTGTTCGCTTTCCACCTGGCCAAAACATTTTGCTCTGACTGTGAACCTTGGAGGGGAGAGAGCTCCAGTGGAAAAGTTGACGCAGACTTATCTGCGGCGCAGCCTCTGCGATAGAGGAATCCGAGCCCTGGCTTGTGTCAGGCTGGAAGCTCTCCCCTTCCCTTCCAGCAAACTGCATTCCGTTGCCTTGGAGCTGCTCCTTCATCGGGGGCACATCCTTCAAGGAGTGTGGTCAAGAATACGGGTCTGGCTTCATTTTAAATACATATTGAATTCCCCCATGGCTGTCTTTGTTAGCCCAGTGTCTTGTGAATGGTCCTCCTTGGAGTGCCACAGCACTCCCAGCATCCCTCCTCCAGAAACTTCAGCCCTTGCCTTCAGCGTGCAATTATTCTTGCAGGAGTCATTCAGGTCATCCGTTCTCCTCGTGCAGTAAGTGACGCTTCTACCCATGACTGATGCTGAACATAGGCCGGGGTCACCTTACCCAGCGCTGGGTGCCCGAGGCTGCTGTTGCAGTGCGCGTGAACAGGCTCCCAAACTTCCTGCCGGCGGTTCGTTAGCAGGGAAGAAACCCTGGAACTCAATTTGCCAGCAGTGCCCAGACCCCCTCGCTGGCACGGTGGGGCTGTCCTGGCTCAGCCTGGCAAGGGGGGCACCGCCGCTCCCCTCGCACCATAACGCCCGTAACTGACCCGAAACGGCGGCTCCGGGGTCAGGCTGACATCTGGCACCACAGCCAGCAGGGGAGGGAGGGGGAATGCTGGCTGGAAGGGAAGGAGCTGGAGGAGGAGGGGAAGGGAAGCGGGGAGGACAGAGCTGGGAGCTCCTCAAGCTCCAGGGTGAGACATTAAGCAGGAGAAGGGGCAGGATCTAATGCTCAGTGATTTTTGCGAGCGGCCCAGGGCTGGCTCGGGGCTAAGGGCAGCTTGTTTGCAGCGAGGCACTGCAGATGACAACAACAACAACAACAGCAACAACGGGGGCAGTTAATTGCCATCTCTCCATCACGCCTTGGTCTGCATTTGTCTCGGGGCGGGATGCGTTCGCAGATGGATTTTGGAAGTAGCCGGGGATGAGATGGGTTTTGTTCTTTGGTTTTGCTCACTGTCGGTGCTCGGTGACACGGAGCTGCCTCTGCCTTCAAAGGCCATGGTTAATGTTACAATTTCCTTCCTGCTATGAGCTGCTGTTTTCTCTGCTCACACCTTTCTGGAAGCCTTTCAGGCTATAAGATTCCCTACTTGGTTTTGTATTACAGGAGTCTTTTTCCGGGAGAGTTGAGAAAAATCTTTTCCTTTTTGCTTTAGGTACGTAAAGGAATAATATTCTGTTCAGCTGCTAAAACCAGCCCAAGGTTTCAAGAGGCCAAGCCTGCTGTGGTGTGTTCTGGTGAGGGAAAACACTCCCGCAAGTGGAGAAGCTTTTGCTGCTGTAGCAGAGGTTTAGGGTTGATGGTTGATGGTTGATGGTGTGTTGTCCTGGTCAAAATCCTCTCGCCTGGCTCTTGGGGGTGGAGATTCCCCTGCTTCCAGGTTCCATCCATTTCTCCATGGAAAGTGTTGTCAGGCATTGGAAGGGGCCGCCCAGGGAGGCGGCGCAGTCCCATCCCTGGAGGTGTTCAAGGACTGACTTGAACGTGGCACTCAGTGCTCTGGTCTGGGTGATAGGGTGGGGATTGGGCACAAGTTGAACTCGATCTTGGAGGCCTTTTCCAGCCTAAGCGATCCTGTGATTTTGAAGTTGCCTGGAAAACCCTAATCCTGTCGCAGGCTCTGTGTAGAGGAACAGGGCTGTTGTACCTCTGACAGCTGCCAGAGTTCTGGAGTTGCATTTCCTTGCAGGAGGCTCAACCTCATGAGGCAGCTTAGGACAGAAAATCCAGGTTCCATTAAAAACCATTGGAAATGAGTTCCCAGGTTGTTCTAAGGTAAATCAATAATGCCTGTAATCTCCCTGGCTGGACTGAGTGACCGAGCCAACAGTTCCTTTAACCGCTTTTTATTTTTTTAAAGCGCTTTCAAAATCATTCCTGTTGATTGTGACTTCGCACTCAGAATTGCTGTTATGAAATTTTCGGGCAGCGTTTGGTTCTGAGTGCTGCCAGAACCTTGGTAATTCCCTCAGCCCCGTGCCTGGGAACTATAGTCACTGCAGGGCTGAGCCTGCGCTGGCTCCGAGGGAGCCACAAAATTCCTGCAAGTTTGGGAGCGGTGCTGATCTGGAGAAATACAGCTCCTCGTCAGTGTTGCACTGATGGGTCTTGCTGATTTTTAATTTATTTCTACTCAGCTTTAATAAGCAACTTGTCCTTTCTCAGAGCAAATACTCCAAACTTGTGAACCTTTCAAGCTAAATGTGAGAAAGAGTTATAAATGATGCTTTTTTTGGTACAGATTTGAGGCTATTCAGTGAATTTTTGTAGTACTTTGTGTTATGATAGTCATCTTTTTGATTGTCTAGTAGGTGCCTTGCAACCAAGTTTATCATCTCATGGAAATTCAGCCTTATTTAACAGCATTTGAACAGCCAGATACTGAAATAATGTCTTGAATGGGGTAAGACTTGGCTTCTATAGGGCTGTGGTCTTGGAAAACCTATACGTCCTCCTCCTCTCCCCCCTCCCTCGTTGGTATTACTATCAGATTTTTCTCTCTAGCTGTGGCACAGAGAAGATTGAGTTGCTGGAACATGATCTATTTTGATTACTAAAAATCTTAGCGCTGCTAATTTAGTCAGTTGGTACGTTACGAACGTAGGGTCTGTGTGTTCAAACTGTTCTTGGGTTTTTTTACTTAATAAGTTCTCCAGATAGTTGCCATGGAAATAATCCTGGATTCAGGGAGGATGTGAAGGCCCCGAAGACGCCGGCGCGGTGGCAGCCGCGTGTGGTCTGCACATTCTGGGCTTGGCTCAGCGACACAGCCCGGTGTTGTGACTGGCTCTGGGGTGGGAACCAGCTTGTTCCTCCCATGGCTGTCCCAGTTCCCCCTTTTGGAGTTTTGGGCAGAATCTTCCTGATTTTCATAGCCAAAAATGTTGAAGAAAAGGCTCACTGCTGGTTTTCAAGGCTGATTGTTTTTCTGTCTTGTCTTTGCCTGAATCACACTGATACGAAACGGTTTGGCTGTTGCCTTTGCCTCACCTGGGGCTCTGTGGCTGCCGGGGGTCTGTGCCAAATTTGGGGAGATTCCCCTTGCTCCACTCCTGGAGCACTGAGAGCTGTGCTGGACGGTGCCTCAGCAGGAGCCTCCCCTGGGCCCCTGTTTGTGCCACAGAAGAACAAACCTGCTTCCTCTAGCCTGAGTTTTCTTTTTCCACAACTTCCTTGTTGTGCAGATGTTGTGTTTTTGGTGAAATCTGTGTGTGGTTTCCAGGCACCGTCATCAGAATGTGTTTTGTGTGGCTTAAACCAAACCTGGGCGCTTCTGGCTTGCAATAAGGCAGCCAATCCTAATTGCAGGAAGATTCAGGTTATTTCCCTGGCTTCACAAGACTTGAAAAAATGCGTTATTATTTAAGCTGGAATAGACTTTAATTTATGGCATGAGACAAATATTTGGGCTGTGTGGATCTTCTTCATAGGGGTCAGGACAAAGCACAGGAGCTGCCAAAGCAGAAGTTCATCTTCTTGTACCAGATTTCTGCCAAAGTGATGTCCAGGGGAAGCACCTCTTGCACTGACGGAGACTCTGAGTCACGGAATCTGGTTTGGGTTGGAAGGGACCTTAAAGCTCACCTGTTCTACCCCCTGCCATGGGCAGGGACACCCTCCACTGTCCCAGGCTGCTCCAGGCCCTGTCCAACCTGGCTTAAGCAGCTACAGTTGAAATTCAATTACTCTGATGTTGCTATCAAGCCAAATGAGTGACGTGTTTCCAGAGTCTGAAGAGTTGTTGCAGTGGGTTTTATTTTGGGCAAACAGTGGAGGAGGTGTGTTGTTAAGTTGCAGGGACAAAGCTTCGGTGAGCCGTTTTCCTACATGGTGGCCCAGCACAATGGGACACTGGCCCTTCCTCGGTGGTGAAATACAGGTGGATCACAGAATGGTTTGGGTTAGAAGGGACCTTAAAGCTAATCTTGTTCCAGACCTTGTCTGTGCACTTTAAATCGTAGCTGAAACGACAACATATGAGAGATTTTCCTTTTTTGACATATATATATATAAGAATTTTTTTTTTTTCTGGACAGCTGAAGTGCCCTTTCTCCTCCCCCCCTCTTATTTGCCTCCGTTACTGGGTAGCTCTTGCTGGGATAGGTAGGAAGCCACGCAGTGCAGCCTGCCCTTCGTGTGGCACGGAAATGGAGACAAGAGATCCCGTGGCTCCGCTGCTGTCCCACCTCTCACCCCCTAACACGCCTGCCCTGGATCACGCCGTATCTCAGTCCAGTGGCTGGGGGACTCTCAAAGGCAGGTTTAAAACAGCCAAGTCAGCACCTTAACAAAGATGACTGAGGCCCCACCAGCTCGCTGTAGACCCCACCTCCCCATTCCTATTCCTATTCCAGGCAGCAGCTCTGCATCCTTTTACGCTGCGCTGGGTGTATTAAATTAGGGAGCAGAGTGACAGCTGGGCAGGAGCTGGGAACAATGCAGATAAAGTTGGCTTTCAGCGCTGTGACCCTCTCCAGGCTGCACGCCAGGAGACTATAAATAATTGATAGGAGCAGCCACCCTGGCCAGCACGCTAATGTACCGCGCGGCTCCGGCGGCGAGCGGAACTGCGCTCCCCATTACATCACCCGGGCTCTCCGACCGGCAATGTCATTTCTCTGCTTTTAAATAATAAATTGCACTGGGAGTTGAAACACTCCTTCGCCCCATTCAAGCCTACCAGGGTGTGCAACTACACAAATGAATTTTACAGATGGTAAAATAAATTTTGTATCAAGCTGAAGAGAACTCCTCGCGGGAGGAGGTCGGCCCCAAGGATTCGCCCCGATCGACGATGGGTTATGGGGTTCAAAGGCAGCTGTTGGTGGTGTTGGATCTGGCTCGTTATCTGGAATGACTTTGAAGCTTGACTTGGGGTCACTGGCCTAAGTTCACGGGTAGTTTCGGGGGTAAAGTCCTCCGGTGTTGCAAGTCAGAAAATCCCCCTTGGCCCGGGCCGTGTCCGTGAGCGAAGGCGTGCGAGCGGCGCGCGCCGGCTCGGCTTCCACTTCCAGCGGCTGGAGCTTCCCAGCAGTGAAAACAGCCTGATGTAACCCAAACCCTGACATCTTTCCCTTGAGTCTTTCTGTAACCTCCTGCTTACCCACGGATATGTGGAGAAAAGCTAAAATGTACTTTGGCTAATCATAGAATCAGGGAATGGTTGGGTTGGAAGGGACCTCAAAGCTCATCCAGTGCCACCCCCTGCCATGGGCAGGGACACCTTCCACTATCCCAGGTTGCTCCAAGCCCCGTCCAGACTGGCTTAAGCAGCCTCTGGGAACAGTGGCTCTGACCATAGGGGACACTTTTTTGGTGGACCTTTGCATCTTTTTATGCTCATTTTTGTGGGGCTCCAGGGATTTTGAATATACAATTAAATAAACCGTCTGAGTACTAGACTAGAATCCACAAACATTAGGAATTGGGCAGGTTGTGGTGCCCTGTTCCTGATAAATTAGTGGAGAATAAATAGTGAATCAAATCAGAGAGCAGTCAGCTGTTAGTCTGGAAAAAATGAGTGAAATTCTGGGAAAACTGAGAGCAAGGACCTGCAGTGCGTGACCGGAGCAGCAGGACACAAAGGTGAAAGATGCTTTGCTCAGCACTGAGTATGAAGTAGAGTCACAGAATCCTTTAGGTTGGGAAAGACCTGTAGATCACTGAGAGCACCTATTCCCCCAGCACTGCCAAGGCCACCGCTAACCCATGTCCCCAAGTGCCACATCCACATGGCTCTTAAGTCTCTCCAGGGATGGTGACTCCCCCACTGCTCTGGGAAGATGTTTGGGACTTCCAGGAATTACCCGTCCTGTGAACGCGTCTTGCAAGTCTCAAAATCTGTGCAGGGTGGCTGAAAAGGGTGGTTTCTCACCTTCCAGAGAAAGGGACTTAGGGAATGATGATTTCCAAACCAGGAGGTGAGCGATGGCGCAGAGCTGCCTAAGGAAGCGTAAGCTGCTTACGGTGGATTAGATGAGTGCCTGCTTAGCTCTGCAATTAGAGAGGGAGATGGTGTGATAAATCATGAGTAACCAGCTTACCTGTCCCGTGATGTTGTTTATCTCCGGGCACATGTGCTCCAGTTTCCATAGGTGGTGGAGCATCTGCTTTTAAAGGAGGAGGTCTGGAAAAGAGGATGTGCTTTCTGTACTGTTTCCTGGAGTTTCTTTGCTACCCTTAAACATCAGGTTTGCCCTGGAGTGAAGTTTTTTCCAGACGAGCCCAGGTGTGTGTCACCGAATTGGGATCACAGTGCTGGGCTGGTTTGTGTTTTCCAGGAGGTCCTGGGCTCCTGGTCCGAGGCCGTGGCCCATGAGGGTGGTGGCACCAGCCTTTCTGAGCTCTTCTTGAGCCCATCCCTTGTCCCTACTGCTGCCATCCGTGAGCTGCCCTGTGGTGGGACCCCTCCTGAGGCAGGATGGGCCATAGGAGGGGAAGGTGTTTTCCAGGGGTGCTGAGCTGCAGCAGCATCTCGGCCTTGCACAGGCTCCCGAGAGGATCCCGTGGTCCTCAGCTGCCGTGGTGGTGCCTGCACAGTGAGAACAGCCTGCTAAGGCCTGGGTGTTGCTGACGTCGGTCTGTAAATACTCTGCACACAGGAAAGCTTTTATTGGGCATAATGTGTGAAGTATTGAAACTGTTCCTTGCTGGAGGTTGAGCTCTGGGTGATCCACCTGCCTGTGTCTCCAGCCAGTCCCTGGCAGCCTTTGGTGCTGGGAGGACACAAGTCCCAGCACCAGCAGTGCACAGCTTGCTTTTTCCCATCCCAGGAACTCTGCCATATCCTCCCCGGATCAGCAGTGTCTCCTCCACCTCTTCCAGGTGTACAGCTTAGCAAAGACATTCAAAGCACTGCAAGATTTTAGCCAGCTTTGGAGAGCTGGCTGATGGGAGAAGCGATTCTTTCCCAGGAAACCAGCGCAGCCCATGCACGGTGCTGTTATCAGTGTGCCTGCTGTAATCAGTCCTTTCCCGGGTGATGGTGACAGGTGACTTGTGCTGCCGGTCCCTGGGGAATGGTGTTCCTCAAACTGAAGTACCCTTCTGGAATTTTAGGGTCTCTCTGAAGATTTGATTCCGAAGGCTCGGAGGTTCACAAATGGTGATAAAAGCTATGGAGAGGGGCTTCCAGATTAGGGGAATAGGTGATAAAGATGCCAAAGGTTGATGATGGAATCCCAGACTGGTTTGCATTGGAAGGGACCTTAAATCTCATCCAGTGCCACACCCTGCCATGGGCAGGGACACCTTCCACCATCCTAGCATGCTCCAAGCTCCGTCCAGCCTGGCCTTGGACACTTCCAGGGATCCAGGGGCAGCCACAGCTTCCCTGGACTCCCTGTGCCAGGGCCTCCCCAGCCTCACAGGGAGGAGTTTCTTCCCAGTATCCCATCTAACCCTGCCCTCTCATCCCAGAGGGCTGAGGGCACGCTGGTAGCCTCAGCCCCTGCTCCTGCCAGCAGGACAGCACAGAGCAGGAGATGCTGCGTGGGACATCCATCAGCTTGTTCCCACACTGGCTGGTCCTGCTGGCCCCATCCCTTTCTTTGCCTGTGCCTCCCAGGAACTCCATCCTTCCCTGCAGCTCACCTTCCTGAGCCTTGGAAAGGGCCTGTGCTATTCTTAGCAGCTCGGCAGAAGACGCAGGCAGGAGCCTTTGGTGGAGGGAGCAGGAGTAACCATGGCAGTCTCCTGGAATGGGGAACTGTGGATGACAGACATTAAAAGGCATAAAGCAAATAGCAGGATTACCCTTAGTGGTGATTTTCTAGCAAGCAGAAGGCACTACCTGATTTCCGTGTTTAGGTGAGGCGCTGTAAATTACCCGCAGTTAAAAAATAATGCTAATTAAATTCAGATGCAATAACGATTAACACTGCTGATCTCAATGCACTGGATTTCCTTGCAGCTCTAATTGACAGAGAAAAAGCCCCGACCCTACCTGGGAAAAGGAGGGGGAATTCTTGCTTCTGGCTCTGTGCAGGATCCTCCTCCTAGTCTAGTTGTCAAGTTTGCATTTCCCCTTTCCCTGCCTTATTATTTTTATTTTTAATACAAGGTCCTTCACAGAATCACAAAATCATTGAGGTTGCAAAAGACCCCCAAGGTCATCGAGTATGACTGATCCCCACCTTGTCACCAGCCCAGAGCACCGAGTGCCACGTCCAGTCGTTCCTCCAGGAATGGGGACTCCACCACCTCCCTGGGCAGCCCATTCCAATGCTTGACCACCCTTTCCATGACAGAATTCCTCCTGATGTCCAACCTGAACATTCCCTGAACCAGCCTGAGGCCATTTCCTCTCCTCCTGTCCCTGTTCCCTGCGAGCAGAGCCCGACCCCCCTGGCTGCCCCCTCCTGTCAGGGACTTGTGCAGAGCCACAAGGTCCCCCCTGAGCCTCCTTTTCTCCAGGCTGAGCCCCCCAGGCTCCCTCAGCCTCTCCTGGTGCTCCAACCCTTTCCCCAGCTCCGTTCCCTTCCCTGGACATTTCTCCAGCAAAATCAGACTGGATTTGCCAGTCCCTTTGCCAGTGACCAGGGCCAGGATCCGGGAGCTGCCCCGAAGCTCTGCCCGCATGGCCCTGCAGGTTCCTCGTGGCTGTGTGTGGTGGGTGCTCACACCGAGCCCCTGCACCTCCCTGCCCTGGGCAGAAGGCACCGTGTCCTCCTCCTTCCCTTGGTTTTCCAGAGGAGAGGGGAAGGAGCCGGGTGGTTTGGGCCTCTCCCGCAGTGTCCCCGGGGTTCACTTAGCATGCGAACGGTGTTCTCTGCACAGCAAATTCCGCTTTCAAGTTCAGCGAGTGCTGAGGCTCTGCCTAAATGGGCCTGCTAAAGATATTTTTTGACATTTGAAAATCCTATTAAGGCCGTTTCTCCGTCTCCCCTCGCTCCCTCCCCGCTGCCAGCTCACCATGGAGGCTCTGCAAAGGTTTCTTTAGGCGGCCGGGTCACGTCCTGCACAACAGGCCTCGGGAATATGGGTCACAACGAGACGAGGGGAACAAAAACTATATTGTCCTCGTGTCTTACGCTGATGGCTGATTGAGGGACTCCCTGAACGGACAGTTTAGGGTCTTAATGAGCTACCAAACATGAGGTAATTCAGAATGTGCCCCTTTCAGGCCGCCTGCTCGACGCACGGCCGGCCAGGAGCGGGTTCCTCGCGCCTGCTCCTGCTCCAGCTCCTCTTTTCCAAGGGCACAGGCCTGGCAGCACGTCCTTGGAGCAGAGTTTGCCATGGTTCCCGTTCCTGCGTGACTCACTGGTGAAGCCCATGAGCACATTGTTGATTTTCTTATTTACAAATAATTCTCTAAGTTGAAGCTGTTACTCATTGACTTCAAAACCCAGGGCTGGAGGCTGGAGCTGGTCCCCTTCAGCCACATATTGCAGCTTCTTCTCCAGGCCCTGTAAAATTAAATTTAAGGAAGAATTTCTATCAAATCCTTGTTTTCTGGGAAATTCCTGAAACCGAGAGCAGCCTGCAGTGGGACAATCACCAGTTGTGCTGGTAGGTGTGTAATTACCCAGGTTTTGGGGAGCGGGGATGCAAACAAGTTTGCATACATTGAATTACAGGCGGTGTTTTAATAGTATGTTTTTTAGGTCTTGGCTTGGATCCAGAATTTTTTCGTGCTATTATCCTCTATTTACAGCTTTCAGAAATCAGCTGATGTCACTGCACATATGTTTAGAGCCGTTGCTAAGGTGATTAGCTCCAGAATTCAACGCCTACGCAGCGCTGATGAAAGGCTGAGAAACTGCTCGGCAGCGTCTGCTCAGAGCTTTGTCGGCTTCAACTATTAAGAGCCATAAAACAATATTACCCAATTTTAGGGTAAATACGTTGGCCTTGACTGATAATCATGCATCAGGTTTTACAGGAACAGAATCTGGCACGTTTTTTTTTATCTGGCACGTTTAACTAAGCCTGGGAACGTTTTTTACTGGGAAGGTGTTTTAAAATCACCCAGTTCCTCATTTCCATGAGCCTGTGAGTTCAGGGTTTCCTCTGCCAGGAGGTGACAATCCAGAGCTAGGCCAGATGTCTGCTGTCTGTCCCATGGGCAGGGACACCGTCCACTATCCCAGGTTGTTCCAAGCCCCGTCCAACTGTCACCACCCTCACAGGGAACAGTTCCTTCCCAGTATCCCATCTAACCCTGCCCTCCGCCAGTGGGAAGCCATTCCCTGCATCCTGTCCCTCCAGGCCATTGTCCCCAGTCCCTCTTCAGCTCTCCTGGAGCCCTTTTAGGCACTGGAAGGGGCTCTGAGGTCTCCCCAGATCTTTCTTGTCTCTAGCCTGGACACCCCCAGCTCTCTCAGACCCAGCAAGACCCAATCTCTAGCAGGAATCTGTCCTCTGGAACAGAAATTAAAGTCATTTACCTTCCTCTCCCCTTGTAGACAATGATCAAGTTGCCTTTCTCACCAGGACTGGGATCCTCTTACCTGCCCAGCTCCTGCTCCCAGAGCAGCAGGAGAATGCCTTTATTCATGGTGGAGAAGCCATAGAATACAATCAAGTTGCCCACAGCCGTCACCAAAAATGGGCCACCAGGTTACATTTCATAGGTGAAAACTCTATTTTGGTTTAAGTCAGTACATTAAATTCATGTGGAATATCTTTTTTGCCCTTCAAGGCACGTTAATGTCCTTAAAAAAAACACCTCAAAAATTAAAAATCTACCATTGAAACTATGGAAAGATGTAGATAAATGTGTATAGATATATATTTATATACGTATTTTTGCCCTAGTCATCTAGTGCACAGTATGTTTTGGAGATGTTCACAAGCATTTTTTTCCCTGGGAGTTTGCTGCTCTCCCACTGATTATTTTTTCCTTTCCTTTTTTAAAGGAATCTGGCGAAGGCTTGACCTAGTTTGGCTGTCATCACACCGTGAACAGTGCAAGCCTTCACCTAACATAGCTCCCTGTATTTTTGTTCTGTAGGCTGTGCAAAAATAGCCACACACAGCCAACAGCTGGGGGTGAGCAGCAGCACAGGGTTTGCAAGGAGCAGGGCTGGGAAGGTGCTTTGGCATCAAGGATCTCTCTGGGAGCAGGCAGACACTGAACCTGATCAGTGTCAGTGGGATGGGAGCCTTTAAGGGGGGTTGTAAAAGAGGAGGAGGGAGAGGGACTTTGGATAAGGGCCTGGAGAGACAGGACTGTGGCTTCCCACTGCCAGAGGGCAGGGCTGGATGGGATATTGGGAAGAAATTCTTCCCTGTGAGGGTGGGAGGCCCTGGCACAGGGTGCCCAGAGCAGCTGTGGCTGCCCCTGGATCCCTGGCAGTGCCCAAGGCCAGGCTGGATGGGGCTTGGAGCACCCTGGGCTATGGGAGGTGTCCCTGCCCGTGGCAGGGGGTGGAATAGAGTGTTAAGGTCCCTTCCCACCCAGACCATTCCAGGATTCCATGAGGTGTTTGTCTGCAGAAGTAAAACCTGGTTTACAGCTCCTGTCCCCTGTGAAAGGAGGAGTTTGGCTGAAGGGATGGGATATGCCATGGGAAGCACATCCTTGGTGGTGAAACCTCCCCAGCTGGGTCTGGAGCTGCTGTGGGTGGGTCCCTGAGAGCCTGGGACCGTCCCCCTGGCCTGCCCAAGGTGGTCCGTGCACAGCCCAGTGTTGCTGATCATGCCCTTCCTGGGATTTCTGGCATGGATTTTTTTTCTTTCAAGAAGTAGTTTAGTTTGGGTGGATCAGCTGGCATCAGTTGTGGTCTCTCTTGAGTGGGTTCCCACGTGCATTTTAAGTGGAATTCTTTTGCCAGGCTCTCCTTTTTGCAAGAATGGCATTAAAAATGCAATGTTTGGGGGAGTTTGGTTCTGCTGTCCTGGCTCCAGGCTGCCAGGGAGCCCTGTCCTGTCCCTTTGGCTTGGTTCAGCTGCTGCAGGGCACGGGACCCAGTGAGGGCATCCAGGATCGGCTCCTTGCTCCTCTGCCTGGGGAAATTCATTCCCTGGACCCTCCCGGAGGCTGGGATCTGTGGTGGCCATAGGAGAGCTAAAGAAGCAGCCAGTAGGTTTTATCGTGGTTTTATCATGGAATTATAGGATGGTTTGGGTTGGAAGGGACCTTAAAGATATCTAGTTGCAACTAGGAATTGTACATTAAATAAATAACCCAGCAAAGCAACTCCAAACTGGCGCTGGTGAATGGCTCTGCATGCTCTGCTCTCATGGAGAAGTCTCTGGATTCTCCCCCAGTTTGGAGGACCCAGAACAGAGAGCTCTGCCCTTACCCGTGGCCAGCCGTGTTCCCAACATCTGCACAAAGAGGAAAAAGCTGCAGTAGTTTCACTATTTCTAGAAAATTCTGTCCTGCTTTCAGCCCGGCTTCTGTGGAGCGTGCTGGGCTCTCTCCTGCCATCCCCTCGAACCTGCTCCTCGTTTGTTGGGACATTGAACAGCTCCCGCAGAGCCTGTGCCATGGGTGGGTGACGTGGGGACCTGCATGTGGCAGGAGGGTGCAGCCACGTACACCCTCCTGGAGATTGGAGCTTTCATTCTGGGAATCCAAATATAGCTCCGTGTGATCAAGTGCTCGCAAAGAAATGGAGTAATCCATACTTGGGACAAGTCCAGGGCTTAAAATTCCTAGCAGCCTCTTTCCCGGGCTCGGCAGCATGTGCTGCTCTGAAGGCGTTAGGAGAGTCAAGGTCTTTGCTGCTGATGGTTTAATTTGGACAATGAGCATCACTTAAAAGTGGCGTTTTACTGCATTCGTTTCACTCTTACTTTCCAAAGAATCCTTGTGATCCATTCAGGCTCCTCCCTTTGGATGCTAATGGACTTCTGCTGGGATTTTGTTGTTACTGCGGAGCACCAGGGTCCCGTGTGCAGGGGCTGGGGCTGGAGAGCTGCTCTGCCCCGAGACAATGCCCCCATTCAGGGCCGACACAAGGGGAGGGGAGGGGCAGTTCTGGTGGCAATTAGTGTGCAAAGCCGGTCCTAATCGATGCCTTTGCTGGGTGTCCAAAGTGCTGAGCTGGTCCTTCCCGGCTGCACGTTCCTGCACTAAACTAAACGTGTTCCTCGGGCACTTTTTAGAAAGCAAGGAAAAAAAATTCCCCAGTTCACATCTCAGCAAGAGCAAAGCATCTGCGGGAATCGTGGTGGGAGAGAGCAGCCTCAGCTGCTTAGGACCAGCCTTTTTGGAAGTAAAACCTGCTGCAAATAGTGCTTAGTCCTCACCTCCTTCATCTGTGGGGTGGAGGGGCCGGCTGGAGGGGGGCAGCAAAAGGTGCTCCCACGGGATGAGGGTGTTGTGGGATGTTGAGGGGCTGCCGCAAGTTGTCCAGAGAAGCTGTGGCTACCCCTGGATCCCTGGAAGTGTCCAAGGCCGGGTTGGATGGGAACTGGAGCAACCTGGGCTACTGGAAGGTGTCCCTGCCCACGACAGGGGTGGAATGAGATTAAGGTCCCTTCAACCCAGAGCGTTCCGGGATTCTGTGGTTTAGTTTGCTGTTGTTCATCCTTAGCAGAGGATCAAACAAGCCGTGTTTCGCTATAACTCCAGCACCAAAGTTTCCAGTATATCCCAGTACTGTGGGATGTGCTGTGCCCAGGCTCAGTGTGGCAGGGAAGCGCTGCCCGTCCTGCCCAGCTCCGATGGGGCCTGGCACGGTGTGGCACCTGTGACATGCTGCATTTTACAGGAAACCCCCTGGATCGGGAGCCACATGGCTTGTCCATATCCCACTCTGTCCGTACCCCGCTGGTCATACCCGAAGGAAACAATCACACTTTGTGTTTCACAGGCTGGTTCTAATCTCTTGGCTCAATCCCAGTCACGAGGCTCTGAGGTGAAAGGGCTTAGAGAGACCGACATGAATCGTGACCGTCCCCGTCGGCGCCGGGAGGTGGCCACCAGGGATGCAGACCTGGAATAGCCAAACCGTGTGATCCGATGTGCCAGGAGCTGCAGGAGGCTGCTCTGCTGCCCGGGTTGGCCTTGGGAATGGTCTGGAATGCAGCAGGTCCCGTGGCAGGAACAGGAGGCTCCGGACAACCATCTCTGATGGCTGCTGGTGGTGCGGTGTTGCTGGAGGGGTCTGCTGGCCGGTGGCATTTGAGCCAGTCGTGGCTGCTGTGTGGCCTTAAGGAGTTTGTCACTCGTGGTGTGTTGTGGGAAGGGCTGTTTGACCTCTGACAAGTGATGGATGAGCCAGGAAGTGGGAGCTGGAGACCTGGTCCTCGAGTCCCACCACGCTGAGCTGCCACTCTTGGGAGTACCAGTATGGGATAATATCACAGAATCATGGAATGGTCTGCGTGGGAAGGACCTTAAAGTCCATCCCACCCCACTCCCTGCCATGGGCAGAGACACCTTCCACTGGCCCGGGTTGCTCCAAGCCCCGTCCAACCTGACCTGGGACACTTCCAGGGATCCAGGGGCAGCCACAGCTGCTCTGGGCACCCTGTGCCAGGGCCTCCCCACCCTCCCAGGGAAGAATTCCTTCCTTATATCTGATTTTAATTTCTCCTCTTTTAGCTTAAAACAATCACCCTTCATTCTTTTTCACCAGGCCACCCTGGAAGGTTTGTCCCCGTGTTTCTTATGGGTCCCTTTAAGTACTGAGAGGCCATTTTAGGATTTGCTAAAATGAGTAAATAATACAATTATTTATAGAACATTGCAGGTATAATTCCTGCACGGGGGCTACATTCAGGTGTCCTTTAAACCTGAGCCCGCCATGACTGCCTGGGGAGGAACTATTAATTGGGGATAATTATATGTGGAGTTTTCCTTGGACTTCACGCAGTTGTTCCCTTTTGCATAGAGGCTGGGATTGAATGGGAGCAGTGAAGCCCCCGTGTGCTGGGGCAGCTGCTGGAGATGTTTCCAGCTCCAGCCTTGCTCTCCGATAGATCGGCACACCCAGCCCAGGTGATGGGGCTGGTGCAGCACAGTGGGTGGGATGGGCCGGGATGGGCTGGGTGCCACAGGGTGGGATAGACTTTCCCCATACAGCACCGAGGCGTTAACATTTTCCCTGGAATTTTAAATAAATCTCTTCATGTGCAGGCTGGGTTGTGACTCACACCCTTGGGCTGATGGCAGCAGCAGCAGCGTGGTGAGCTCGCACTAAAATGAGGACAGAACTCAGCTTCTTAAGGCTGGTCACGTGTTAAAGATGCAAAAGGATGTAAAGATGCAGAAAAACAAGGATGGGAGAGAAAACCAGCGGGTGGAAGTGTCCTGATCCAGCAATTTCCATCCCTCCAGAGTAATGAGGGATCGGGGAGCTGCTTCCAGCTCTGGACCTGCAGTGTTCTCTGCTCACACACACACTTGTGGACAGTGTGTTATGGCCCAGAGCTAGAAACGGGTGCTTTTTAACACTAGAAAGGCAGAAAATTGCCCCTTTTGTGGTATGAAGGTCTTGCCTCTGCTCCCTGAGAAACGTTGAGTGTGTCTTTATAGAAGAGTGGAAATGGTGTTGTGGATGATCTTTGATTCCACTTAGATTATGGAGAACTGTACTGCTGATTTTAAAAAAGGGAAAAAAACCCCAAAAACCAAAAAGCAAGGTAGATTAAATGTATTGCTTAATGCTCTTCATGTAAAACCATGTGGCCAGGTCCAGCAGAATAGGGATGTGCAGAGCAGTTTTGGAGAATCTACTTGGGGAGGTCTGAGGAGAGAGGGAAGGAGGAGAAAATACAACATGAATGGATGACTTGACTTCAAATCCTTGCACTTCGACTCAACTCAGGGAAAATAGGTTATGACAGTGCATGAGTCATACAGAAACTGCTTGGAAATAGAGGGGAATGTGAAAATACCTTTGGATTTGGCCAATGGGGATCTGTACCTTCACAGACGGGCAGTGAGGGAGGGGAGTGGGTGGGACTGGAGCACGAAGGTCCTGTGGAGGTTGTTGTAAGGTGGGGGTCTTGGAGGACTTTTCCAAACCCAGTGACTCTGGGATTCTATATGCATGGAGCATGTAGGTTCCATGAGGAGCCACTGCTTCCCCTTGCTGGTTTGTGCTCTGTTGGTGGAGTGGGAGGGAAAGAGGAGGAGGAGGAGGAGGAAGGCTGGGGAAGCCCTTGAAGGTCACCACGCTCCCGAGCCTTGCAGAGCAGCACAAGGAGCCCTTGGCCGGTAGAAGAACATGAAAGAGTTTCTGTGCAGATCTGTTCATACTGGTATTCCCGAGAACTCAGGGGATAAAACGCTCCAGGAACCGCTGGGGAGTTCATTTTAAGTGTTGTGGATACGCAGCTGGATCTTCCCTGCCAAAACAAGGCACAGGGAGGGAGGAGGGCACAGGTGGATCCAGGGGCTCTGGTGCCCCTCTGACACTGGGACACGGGGCAGAGGAGCCTGTTTGGTGAATCAGCACCCCTGGGTCGGGATGCTCCGTCCCCAGGCTGTGCCTGCAGGGAGCTGAGTGCTCCCGTGGGAGCAGGTTTGTACAGGAATCTCATCCAAACCAGGCTCTGACTAACTCCCATCGCCCCAGCACGATGCCAGGCCGGGTTTAGGATGTGGCCGCACCTTGAAAAAAATCTCGGGTTTATGCTGTGAGGTCCTTTTTAAAACAGTGCTCACTTGACAGGCTGCTTACAGGGAAAATTGAGCTGCTGCTGCAGCACCTGGTGCATCCCGAAATCCCTGACAACTGCCTTGGAAAGCAATCTCAAAGCCTATCTGTCTTGACAGTGTCTCTTAATGGCTTACTAATAATGCCTGAAGATTTGCTGGAGCTCTGCCACAGCCCTGCTATAGAATCACAGAATCATGGAATGGTTTGGGTGGGAAGGGATCTTGCAGCTTATCCTGTTCCACCCCTGCCATGGGCAGGGGCACCCTGCTCCAAACCTTGTCCAGCCTGGCTTTGGTAGGTTCAGAGTGCTCTGCTCTCCTCCAAACTGAGAACCTCTCAGTTTTCCGTGATTAAACTAAATCCCCTCGAACTGGGAACCTCGGAAGGTGTTTTCCAAGTGCCCTCCAGGAGGCAGCCAGAGTGGGCAGGGAGGGATCTCCTTGATTCCTGGCAGAGGTGCAGCGTTCAGGAGTGCTTTGTGGTGGGGTCAAACCCGTGGCTCCATTGTCATCTACAGCCACTTCATCATGGGAGACTTGGGAGCAGCTTGGATTTCTAAGAGTTAAGGTTACTGTGTGAATAATATACTGAATTCAATTATCATGTGCTACAGGGTATTAAATCTCAGATTTGCTCTCATTTTTGGAGGGGAGGGGGATTTCTGGGACAGAGCAACATCGCTGCTAAGCTGAAGGAGGCTTTTATTGTAAAATAAAATAGAAATCAGAACACTCAGTGCACACCTGGGCCTTAGTCATCGCCAGAGAAGGTTTGTGTACAGCCCTGACAACTCGGGCTGCTCCAGAGTGTTTGCGGGGGGAAGAGGGACATTGTGCAAGGGAGGCTCAGGTTGGACATTGGGAAGAATTTCTTCATGGAAAGGGTTGTCAGTCATTAGAAGGGGCTGCCCAGGGAGCTGGTGGAGTCCCCATCCCTGGAGGTGTTCAAGGGGCACCTGGCCGTGGCACTCAGCGCTCTGGTCTGGTGACAAGGTGGGGATTAGTCATGGGTGGGACTTGTTGCTCTTGGAGGTCCTTTCTAATCTCAGTGATTCTGTGAAAGCAAAAGCAGATGGAAGCCAAGAGCTTTGCTGGTGGAGTATTGGGATGGTCAGTTTTACTGCTGGGAGAGCGTGTAGGTGCAGCCAAGCGCATGGAGAGCCCTTGGGCTGAGCAGGGAACAGAGGCAGCACAAGGCTGGATTTTATATTTACGAAGTCCCGAGTGCTCCGGCGGCCAGGCAGTGCCAGGCTCTCCTCCCGGCCCGTCCTCCTCCCGCTCCCCCCAGGCTCCGCCGACGCCGTGTTAATAATTACTAGAATGTACTTTCAGGCAGGTTATTTGTTTTCCCTCCTCATGATGTGCAAGAGCGGATAATGAAATTAATTTGCACACTTGGTGAGTTTGCAAAGCCGGCTTCAGCCACGTTGCCGCGATACTGCGGCGGTGCCGGCGGCTCCCGGGGCCGGTGTTTGCACAGCCGGGGCAGCCGGCTGCTGGCGTGGGCAAACAGAGCTCGGAGGGAGCTGGGGCGTACCCAGCCAGGAGAAAAGCTCCCTGCAGAGCCAGCACGGAGCGTGCGGGCAGTAAAAGCCCTTCCAGGCTGTAAAAGCCCTTTCCAGCCTGTAAAACCCCTTTCTGACATGGAGTGTTTGATGCTGCCGATTCCAACCAGTTTAGTAGGTCAGCAGCCCAAGGAAGAAATTCCAGTGTTGCTCCTGCAGGTTGTGGAGCTCGTGGTGGGATCGCCTGGAGCCCGTTGGTGAATTCAGATGTTGCGTTGTCGCTTGTCTTTCAGTCCTGCATCCTGTATCCCTGAGCCCAGGGGTGTGGTACGTGAACTTTGGTGTTTCCCAGGAGCACCGGGCACTGCTCCTCAGAGCTGGCCGGGCTCTGCTGGGCAGGTTTTCATCAGGAGGTGGCTGGTTAGGCTGCCCAGTCTGTGGGATTCTCTGGAGAGGTGGCTGGGCTTCACTGTGCAGTGGTTGGGAACCACAGCTCAGACACTGCTGTCTCCCTCACCACGCGCTTGGCCAGGAGCTAAAATCAGTTTGGGACAAGATGTGGTTGAGTCATTTTCTGTGCCCTAATTCACCACACAGGTAAAGGACCGAGCCAGGAGCACAAAACTCTGCCAAAGGCTGAGACTGCTGTCCTGCTCCTGAGACCCCGGAGGCTGAATCCTCCATGAGCACGCAGCAGCATCCACCCTCTGGTGCAGGGGGAGCTCAGCATGGCTGTGTGTTCTGAGCCGGGTTCTGCCAAGCTTCCACTCGTGCTTTGTGAGAAGGTTCAGTCCTCAGATCCCAGGGAGAAGCTGGCTGTGCTCAGCTCTCGCGGCTGTGGTTCCCCGTTGCCTGCTGTGATCCTGCTGGGAGCACGTGCGCCGTGTGCCAGGTGTGCCACGTCAGCCTGGCGCAGGCCTGGGGGACCAGCAGTAAACAGGACCACTCTGGTTGTTCCCTTCCTACCTGGATCCTTGTGATCCCGCTCCAAGGCTTGGCTCCAGGTGTCCCTTGACGTGTTGTTTTGCTGCAGCCTGGCTTCGGGTCGCTCTCGGGGTAGAGGTTGCCTGTCACTCCCAGCTTATTTCCCCCCTCAAGGTCGCAAAGCATGGCTTTGATCCCTCTCTTCTCCAAGTTCTGCTTCCGAGTGCCACATGCTCCCACCGGGCTCCTCAGCCTGGGGGAGGCAGGCAGATCCAGCGTGCAGCCGGGAGACAGACCTTGCTTTTTAGGGAAGACAAGGAGGCGGCAGAGAATCTGTTGGGTTTTTTCCCCCAATTTGCCACATGTATGCGTTGTCTGAGCTTTGCCTTTTGGAGGATGCTGTGGCTCCTGGGTGAGCTGTGGTGGGGCTGTGCTGGGGACGTCCGCAGGGCCACACACGTCCCACCACGGCACGTGTCTGGTCAGCTGCTCCAGGTATTCCTAGAATTATGGAGTCATGGAATAGTTTGGTTTGGAAGGGACTTTTAAGCTCATCTCGTCACACCCCATGCCATGGGCAGGGACACCTTCCACTAGACCAGGCTGATCCAAGCCCTGTCCAGCCTGGCTGTGAACAGTTCCAGGGATGGAGAATCCACAACTTCTCTGGGTATTCTCAGTTTTTGGCCAGTGTTGAAGCAGCAGCTTTGTAACAAATTGTTTTACCAGAGGCCTCGTGTCACTTCACTGAGCTTAAAATCAGGAGGGGCTCTCAGGTTTGTGTTTTTGGGGACTCACGTCCTTAGAGAAAAATCTGTTAAGGCAGGTCTGTTCTTACAGCTCCCCATCGCTCCTGCTCCAATGGCACCTTCAACAAGAGCTTTGTAGAGAAAATAGAGTTTCCCCATACATACCCTTTTTTGGTAAACACGTTCCTGTGTCTCTATATAGAATAGAACTCCTTCAAAAGCTGTGTCATTTGGGAGATGGAAAGCTGCAGGTTTGTAGAGAATTCACCTTGCTTTGATTGTTTGCAAGCCAGCAGCGGGGTTGTGCCATGCCCAAACCTTCCCTGCCGGCCCCTGGCCCAGGACGGCCCCTTCCCCTCGGCCGTGACGCGCGGCCGGCCGGGGTCCTGGCACGGAGCTGAGCCAGGCCTGAGCCTCCTGGCACCGCCACAGCGCAGTCACCGCGTGCTGGACCGGGCACGGGAAAACCGGACGGGGAGTTTGGCTTCTGGACCAAGATGAGCAGAAGTGATGAAGGTACCAGGCACGGTGCTTCTCCCCATACACCTGGCAGCGGAGGGTGTGCGGTTTGCTTGGAGAAGCTCAGGATTTGTGTGTTTCCCATGTTGGCTGTGGCACGCAGAGCCCCACGGAAGCACAGCAAGTGCTTTCCTGTCACACAGCTCGTTCAGCAGTGATGGGCTGTCGTCAGCAGCACAGCTCCAGCCGGAGCTCAGCTTCCAGCTCGGGCTGAAACAATCAGGAAATCCACTGTTGGTGTCAGTGTGTCAGGGCTCGGGGAGCCACCGTGGCTTTTGGAGCGGTACAGAAAGTGTGGTGACAGTTCTGCTGCTGGGAGGGAGCACCAGCAACTGTGGACAAGGCGAGCCAGCTCCGAGTGAGCCCAGAAATGTGCACGGAAGCCCTTCCATGCCCCCACTCTCCTTCCCTCCCTTTCCCTCGGCTTCCGTGCCCTTCCCTCCTGCCTGCACGGAGCTGCGAATCCGGCCGGAGCCCGGCGCTTGCCCGGCCTTGGCGCTGTGCCGAGCTGCTCCGTGGTGCGTGGTGTGCTTGGGAGAAAGGCTTCCCCGCCGAGTGCTGCCCTGGCACAAGGCTGGAGCTTCACATGGCCCAGACTTTTCCTCATCTCCCCAAGCGCCTTCCATGCTTACAGAACTCCAGTTTAATGTGAGCTATGAATCAGTCTTTTCACAGAATTGTGGAATGGTTTGGGTGGGAAGGGACCTTAAAGCTCATCTCGTTCCACCCCCTGCCATGGGCAGGGACACCTTCCACTAGCCCAGGTTGCTCCAAGCCCCGTCCAGCCTGGTCTTCTGTCTGTGTCTATTCAGTTGTTGCCCTGTCATTTAAAAGCTGACAGTAACGTGGCAAATAAATCCCAGTGTTGCTGCAAAGTGTTTTGTACATGGATCGAATGTGAGTCTGGAATCTGCAAGCCACTGGCCTCAGTGGAAAAGAAAAAAGAGGAAAACAAAACTTGATTTGCAGACCCCAAATGAGAGGAAATCACTGAAGTTCTGCGCTGGGTTTTCCCCAAAGCCTGATGCCTTCAGGGCCTCTGTGTGAAATATGTTCTGTCTGGTCCTTGCTCCTGAATCCACCAAAATATTTCTGAGGTTCCCACACTGGGAGGAAGCATGAGGATGCTGAGATGGAGAGAGGGATCCTGGGAAGGATTGTGCAAGAATGGGGAGAACGAGGAATGTTTTGCTGCCATTACCATGGATTTTCCTGCTCACAGCTGTGAGAAGATGTTACTTGGCTGTTGCGACATCGTGGACTGAAACCAGATATAAACACAGACATCCCAGAGCTTGTGTCCAAATCCCCCGAGGCTCAAGCAGGGATTTCACTGGGGGGTAGCTGGTGTTGCAGAGCCCTCAGTCGAGGGTCTTCTCCACTTGAAGGACCCTATTGCAATGGTCATGGCACCTTCTGCAAAATATTTTTGGTTTCTTTCTCGTGTAAGGAACGTGCTTGGTTGTTGTCTCCTCTCGGGTTTAAGCTCTTAAGTCATGTGGTTTATTTGTAGTTAAGGCTGTTTCTTGTCCTAGACATGGACAAAGCGATACCAAAAATTGGGCAGGACTGGAGTGAGTCTCAGTTGGGTTTTACCGGGGGGCTGTGTGTCCATTAAATGTGTGTGTGTCTGTGCACGTGTCTGTGTGCTCGTGTGTGTACAGAGATGGACACTGCGAATGTGGAGCATTTATGGAAGTAAAGCAGCCCAGACTCCCGGGGCCAGGTCTCTGTTCAGCTGTGTTACGTCAGAGCCAATTCTGAGTGCCCAGGGGTGAGCAAGGCACAGAGTTGTCAGCCATGAGGCCACAGAACGGTGATGCCTGTGCTCCTTTAAACAGCCAAAAATGAGCCCAAACGCATCCTTCACCCTCCTCCCTTCCCGAGCTGTCCTGTTGTGCAGCTGAGCAGCAGATGGGACTCGCCGGAGCCGCCACGAGCTTTCCACAGGAGCGGTGCTGGTCCCGCAGCCTCCCCTTGGGACAGGATGGTGCCAGGAGTGGGAGGATGGAGCGTGCGCAGGTGGGAGCGCAGAGGGGCCTCGGCCTGGCCGAGGAGGGAGCGGAGCGAGCCAGCAGCCTCTGCCAGCCCCGCGTCCCCGGTGCCACCGCGGGGTGGGTGACGCAGGTCGCTGCCAGGGCACCGACAGCCGCTGCTGCTTCATCTGTCACCCTTTGGTCCGTGATGGTCAGGAATTGTCTGTGCTCACTTGTTTCCCCGAGTTGAAAATCGGGTCTGGCTCGTTTCTGGGGCTTGGCTGAAGCAGCTGAACCCCTCGAGCTGCACTTGGAAGCCGCAGCCACGGCTCCGTGCTGGGCACGGAGGGGCAGAGCCCAGCTCCCCAAACTGTCCTGGGAATGGTGCTGGTTCTGCAGATCTGTGGGGTTTAAATTTTGCCAGGATAAAGCAGCCCTGGGGGATCCTGGGAGATCCCTGTCTTTCCCAGCTGGGGGTACCTTCAAGATCCCACTCGCATCCTGGTGAGCTGCGGGTGAAGGCTTCGTCCTCCTTGGACTTCTCAGCTCACCAGTATCACGTTTCTGCTTTGTTTTCTTCGTGCTGGGTAGTTTGAGCTGCATTTCTCCTCCCATGTGCAGCAGCACTGAGAATGTTCATGTGGGGTTGATCACTGTTTTAAGGAGGTTGATGTGCAGAAACTCTGGTAGTGACTGCGCTGGCAGACGTGGTTACAGCTCTTCCCTGGCTGAAGCCTGAGGGGTGTCCAGGAAAAGCGGAGAGGAGATGGGAGAAGCGCAGAGTCCTCCCTCAGTGGCCTCTGATGGGCTGGTGATCCAGAGCCATCCTGGAGAGGACACCAGTGTGGTGATCAGCTGTCCCGCCCTGGCCAGCAGCGCTGCAGCGGGGCCGTGCGCTGCTCCAGCCTCCCTGTAACACTCCGGCTGCTCCCAGGGTTTCCACATCGCCGCTAATCCCGCTCCCAGACCGCAGCCCGGAGCACTGACTCAAGCTACAGTTTTGTAACTTGGCCAGGAACCAGATCATCGGCAGCATCCCGAAATGGAGCAATACCAGAGGCAGCTGTGTATGGATAATTGAGGGAAGGGTTTGTGGGAAAAACTGCTCCCGGAGAAACCACACAGGCAGAGTGGCTGCTCGTGGGTGCAGGGCACTGTCAGGGCCCTTCTAGTTTGGATTTTGTGTCTCCCGAGAACGGTCCCAGCTGAAAGATTCTGAATCACAGTGTGGTTGCGCAGAGATTTCCAAATATAATCCTGTTAAATAGCAACACTTGGTGCAATAGAAATACATCGAGTTGTCAGAATCTGGGACCACTGACCTCTTGCTGGGGCAGGAGGAGACACTGGCAGGTCACAGGTGTGGGGTTGTGGTTTGAATTGAACCCCTTAGCAGGAATGGGTTCATGTGGTGGAGCCATGCTGGAGAACCTTGGAGGAGCTGGATGTTCATGGTGCCCAGCAAGGTCATGAGCACCATCTTCATGGTGATCCTTGGAGACCTGGGTGCACATCCAAGTGCAGCCTCAGCAGCTCCACTGTGTTGTTTTCTGCAGGTCCTCAGGAATTCTGGGAAGGGGCATCTGTCCCACAAAAGATTGATACTTACTAATAGCTGCTGTAATTCAGTAATATTTTTAATTCAGTTTAATTTAAGTAACTTAGGCTGCAGGATCGTTACATTTTATTACAGTGAGGGTGGTGAGGCCCTGGCACAGGGTGCGCAGAGCAGCTGTGGCTGCCCCATTCCTGGCAGTGTCCAAGGCCAGGTTGGATGGAGCTTGGAGCAACCTGGGACAGTGGAAGGTGTCCCTGCCCGTGGCAGGGGCAGAATGAGATGGGCTTTAAAGTCTCTTCTGTCCCAGTCTGGGATTCTGTGATTCCAACTTAGTAAGTTTACCCGGCTGTTGTGTACTTGAGAGAGTAGCAAGCCTTGCCCAAGCCAGTCGTTGCAGGCTATCAGGAGGTCAGGATATGTGGGGTAGGGCAGAATAAACATTTTGGGATGGTCACAGTTACTTGGGATCAGGCAATGACTTTGAGAATAGGAGAAGAGAAGCCAAGCAAAGAGGTGAAGGAAGGTGTGTCATCTCTAAGAACTGATAAGGAGCGACATCCCCTTTCAAAAGCCAGGAACAAACAGGTAACAGGTCCCCAGGGTAAGGAAGGATGTGGAGTTGAAGGTGAGGACATGACAGAGCTGTGAGGCCGGGGTGAGCCCAGACGCGGGCTCTCCGTTCCCCTTGGTTCGAGTTGTGGCTGTGAGAATTAGCACCTTGCGCTGCTCTATCTCAGTAATAGCTAATCCTGGTGATTACCCATTGTCAGGTGCTGAGGAAACCACCTGTGTTTGCCGTGCAGGTTTGCAGGGCTCCTGCTGCTCCCGGCCCTGTGTACTCACCGTGGAAAACCATGGACTTTGCTCTTCCGGAGCCGAGCTGCAGCACAAAGAACAATTGTTCCTTGTTCCCCAAACTGCACGTCCTGCTGGTGCTCACAGGCAGTTTCAGGGACTGATTGTGGGTCATGTTGGCCGGACAGGTGGAGGATAAGCTGGTGCAGGGCAGGTGCTGGGGACGCGGTGGTGGAGCAGCCTGAACACACAGCAAGGCTGGGTTGAGGCTGGGGCAGTGGCGTTTTTGAGAAGCTGTGGCTGCCTCATCCCCAAAGTGTTGGGTAGGGCTTGGAGCAGCCTGGGATAGTGGAAGGTGTCCCTGCCCGTGGCAGGGGGTGGAATGAGAGGAGCTTTGAGATCGCTTCCGACCCAAACCATTCTGGGATTCGGTGGTTCTGTGTGTTGAAGGACACCAGCTGTTGGTTTTCTCCCTTTGCTTTCCAGAGCTGGGGGACATGTGTCAAATTGTGGGTGTGAGTTCTTAATACTAAGGCAGTTTTCAGAGATTTAAGACAGGGTCCTTAAAAGGAGCCTGAAACATTAAAATTTTCATTTTTCACAGGCTCGTTCCTATTCCAACCTTTTCAGACCAAACAAACGTGTTGGATCTGTGCAAATAATGTCTGGGGCTCTAATTGCATCAGGGGGTTTGCACGGGCAGGAGCCTCCAGCCAACTCCCTCCTATTCTGGCATTTAAAGAAGGCTCCACAATCTTTTTTACTCCAAGCTGGCGGGGTATGGGCAGGCTCCAATGCACAGATCGTGGGCATGAGCTCATTTGTTGTGGCTTCAGATTGAATGGCAGGAGTTTGGCTGCTCTGCGGGAGGGCAGGGAAGGAGTGCTGGGACCAGGAAAGGCTGTCATTCCCCTTAGAGATACATCTGGAAATGTTCTTTATTCTTTCCTCTGAGGGTGGGGAGGCCCTGGCACAGGTGTCCAGCGAAGCTGTGGCTGCCCCTGGATCCCTGGCAGTGTCCAAGGCCAGGCTGGACTGGGCTTGGAGCAGCCTGGGCTAGTGGAAGGTGTCCCTGCCCATGGCACAGATACAGATGTTGGGGTGTTGCTCACTGGTTCCATGAGGCAGGAGGGGTAGGGATGGGGGTTCAAATGCTCATGGGATCCATAGGGTTGGTTAATGAGGAGTCTGCTCTCCTGTCGGGCCCAGCGTTGGTGTCGGCTGGCAGGGGCTGGAGTCTGTCCGTGGGCTTTGTCCTTGTTCTGTGTGCCTGTCCCAGTTTGCCTGTCGCCGTCACTGGGAGCCTGTCCTGGCTAATGGGCGCCACTGCTCCCACGCTGCCTCCCGGCTGCCCAGACGGCCTGGGGTTGAAGCCAGCAGTGCTTTCCTCCTCCTCCTGCTCCCTCTGAGGGCCAGATGACACCCCCTTCCCTTCCATCCCTCTTGGGACCATGGCCTTTTGAGGTCCTTCACAGAAGTGTTTGGTCTCGGTGTGTGGCTTTGACTTGGTATGCCCTGGGCAAAATAAAAACCATTTTCAACTGTTTCCTTGGCCCATCGAGGGAACAGGGGACGATCGTGGGTGGGTATGCCCGGGGCTGGCTCTGCCATTCCCAGCCAGACTCATTCCTCACGGCTCCAGCCCTGCTCCTAATTGTGTTCCTGAGAGTCCTGTTCCTCCATCCTCTGGGAGGGTGCTCGGGGGTGCTGTGGGGGCTCTGACCCCCATCCAGGGCAGGGTGGACTAGGAGGGCCCTCAGTCCAGAGCAGGGTGACGGGGCTGGCTGTCATCCCTGCTCTTCCAGGTTTTTCCCAGCTGGCAATGCTCCATGGGCTGGGACTGCCATAGTGTTCCCTGCTGGATCCAGCCATCCTGAAGCAGCAGGAGCTGCCGTACTCAGGCTGGTCCATCCCAGGGCAGACTCCCCCTCTCTATTCACCACTTTCCCAGGGGATTGTGTGGGATCCAGCCTCTCCAGCAGCGGGGTCTGCTGTGGCCGGGCTGGGGGGCTGCTGTGCACCGGGCCGGCCGCGCGCGCAGCCAGGCCTGGCCCCTGGCCAGGGGTAAACAGCTCCTTTGTTTTCCTGGAGAAGTACGAGGGATTATATTCTGTTGAGCTCACTCCGTCTCCCACTTGGTATTGTGCAGCCACATGTAATCGGCTCCTCGGAGGAGCCGAGTTAATTGTTTGTGAAATAGGAAGGGTGCTGGTTGTCTCCTGTAGGGAGGTGAGCTTGAGAGGGGCGTCGTGGAAAGGGGGTGGCTCGCCCAGCTCCTAAATTAGGAGGGATCGAAGCCAAATTGTCATTCTACAACCCTAGATTTGCCACCCTGCAAATGCTCTGCCGCGAGCTGGGGAAGGCTCCTCCAGCCGGGAATCTGTGCCTCCCCTCTGACTCCTATTAAACGTGCTTAAAAATGAAACGAACTTATTAAACGTGCTTAAAAATGAAACGAAGGCTGCGGCGTTGTCGGTAATTGTTGTGCAAATGTGATACTCCCTGCAAGCTGTGGAACAGGCCAGGGCTGTGTTTACCCGGAGAGGCAGCCGGCTTTCCAAGTGTAATGAGTCAGCTCAGCGAACAGAAGGGGCGCAGAATTAATCTGGCATCCGTCTGGCCTTTTCTCAGTTAAACAGGTTTTGGAAGCTCCACGTGAATAGGTGCCTACCCCGGTACAAGCAGCCACAAAGACTTGGGAGTGGGCACGATTTTTTTGGGAATATATTGGCAGTGTGCGGGTCGTGGGGTTCTTTGAGCGAGGCGCTGGCGGTGATTGGGGCTGGGTTCTGGCTGTCGGTGGGAGCAGAGCGTGGCCCGGGTGAAGCTGCTTGGGTTTAATATCCGTTGCGAGGTGTAAATAAATTTCCCTTGCCCAGCACTTCATCTGAATTTCGACCTCTTAGATTTGCAGTGAATATCGAAGGGAATAGCGTCCTCTGCTCCTGCCTCCTCCCAGGCACACGCTTCTTTCTCCTGTACCTGCACCTTAATGAGCCCCAGTAAGAAAGACCGTGGGGAAGTAATTCTTACATTTTCCCACCTGGCTAATGATGCCTGGCAGAGAGGGGTTCCTGGGGCTGCGAATGGCTGGAGCTGCTCCTGGAGGCACCCCATGGATGTGCAGCATGGAGGGGACACTCCGGGCTCTGGTGGGCTGTCCCAAAGCTCATCTGTCCCTGTGACGAGCAGGGGGGCACGAGGAGGTCTCAGTTCCCAAAGTTTTGTTCCTAAATGTGGATAACAGCCTTCCCACAGCCCAGGCAGAGGAGCTGGGCTGCAGAATTAGCTGCCTTGGGAAGCACAGTCTCCTGCTGGAAACACCAGCACTGTCTGTGCCTGGTGCTTTGGTCTGGGAAATTTGTGCTGCTGCAGGGCTGGGCTGGGGCGTCTGAACCACCTTTAAAAAAAACAAAAAGAAAACAACCCAAAGTGTCCCAAAGCCTCTGAGGTGTAAATGGAACAGAAATTTTGAAGGGATTTCCAGGGAACTTCTAAATACAAGACTTCTCTCTCTCCTCTCTGAGAATTTGCATCTCCCTAGACAATTTCCTGCAGTTGTAGCTCTGCAGAGCCGCTGCTGTAAGATGTAAATGGGTGCAATTTAGGGCTGGCAGGTGACAATTACTTGGGGAAAAGTTCCTGTTTGTGCCATTCCATCCTTGGGCTGAGGAGCCCGTTGCCGTTGGGGTTGCTGGGGGTCACTCCTCACAGATACCTCGTTGCACTGACGCTTTCCAGCCCCTTGTCTTGGGAGAGATGTTCACCTAAAAGGGCCTTGGCTCCAGCCGGTGTTCCTGAGCCCTGCTCCAGCTCGTGCCTCGCTGTATTTCACATGGCAGTTGTCCTTCCAGCCCTGTAACCATGCACCCCACGAGGAGCAGGAGCGCTTTCTCCTCTCCAGGTTGGCCTTCCCAGGCCAAGGTGCGGAGCGGGGTGAGGAGCCGTGACAAACTGCTCCGGGAGCGCTGAGCCCTCCGTGCTTCCTGCTCCCGTCTCACGATGGCAACACGTTCATAAAGTGCATTTTTAATGGAGGTTTTGTAATTTGTTTGGTCCTGCAAGTGTCTGGGAGTTCAGCGTGGCAAACTGGGGTGCAGGGCTGGGCGTGTCCCTGTGCGCAGGACAGAGCCGCAGCTGCTGGAAGCTTTATCGGGGCTTGGGGTGATGCTGTGGATGAAGAGCAGGAGGGATGTTGCTCTTTGGTGGGACTGGATCCCTTCTGGGCTGTTCCTTGCATGTGAGACAAGTCGTGTCTGCAGCTGCAGGATCCAGTTTGGAGTTGGCCTCTTCTCCCAGGAAACATGTGACAGGATGAGAGGAAACAGCCTCAGGCTGTGCCAGGGGAGGTTCAGGTTGGAGATCAGGAGGAATTTCTTCATGGAAAAGGTTGTCAGGCATTGGAAGGGTCTGCCCAGGGAGATGGCAGAGTTCTCATCCCTGGAGGTGTCCAAGGAAGGACTGGTCATGGCCCTCAGTGCTCCGGGCTGGTGACAAGGTGGCGATTGGGCACAGGTTGGACAAGATGTTCTGGGAAGGCTTTTCCAAGCTCAGTGATTCTGTGTGATTCCATGTGTGGTTCCTTGCAGCACCTCTGTCACTCACTGGGAAGGTGGCAGGAGCCTGCTGCAGCTTTTCCCACATCTGAGGGTGCTCTGCCATGCTGGAGTCGCCATCCAGGGGTTGGGAGGGGATTTATCCCCACGGCAGGGTGCCTTGTCTTCCCCCCCCCAATGGAGAGATCCTTTGAGGTGTCTGATCTCCCTTTTCCTCTCTCCCAACAGACGGTTGATGATGAGGCGATGGCAGCATAAATGAAGATCAAGTAAGGAAGGCAGAACGATGCCCAAGGGTGGGTGTTCTAAAACACCACAGTCAGAAGATTTCTCTCTCAGCAACGACATGGTGGAGAAACAAACGGGGAAAAAGGTAACGTGTTTGGACCACCTGCCTTCCTTTGGGGGTGCTGCTCCTGGAGTCTTCAAGCCATGGCAGTGTTTGGCATGGCAGGAGGTTGCCTTGGGCTCTTATCCCAGGATTTACCTTGGTGTGTTGGTGCTTTGCCAGCTGATGGGGTTGGGTTTATTTCCCTGTGGCTGCAGTCCTTCCCAGGAGGTGCTGTGCCCACCTGGGCCCGAGTCAGCCCAGCAACAGGGGATGCTTTGGAAAATTCTCTTTTGCAAGTTCTGTGTGTTTTAGGGGTTTCTGCACTAAGCTGTGGAAGACCTAAGTGATGTGGTGATGGTGCAAGTGTGTGCTGGGTGAGGGAGGAGCTTCTGCTCTGGGTGGAAATCCAGGTCCTTGTCAGCTCGGCTGGTCTGGCTTTCCCCAGCAGCACGGGAGTTGCTCTGCTGAAATTGCTGTTTCTGAGGATTGATTTGAGGTGTTGTCTGGTTTTTCGTGTGGCTTAGGTGAAACTACTGAGATGAAATCTGAGTTTAAGGATAAATACCTTTATACTTCTCCTCTTCATCCCGTTTTACTCCAGGTGTGAGCTCAGCCTCCTCTCATTCAACTTTTCCCCCCTTCTCAGTATCAGTCATTTCCAGTCAATAGCTGTGCAGAAAACTGTGTGCAAATGTTACCTTTAAATAAACATGAAAACCTACATCTACTGAGTTCTGCTAAGGAACAAATCTCATCCACTTCCCTTTCATCTCCTTGCTCCAGTTTCTCAGCATTCCCCTGGGAGTTTCTGCCAGGCCCCGGGAGCTGCAGCTGAGCACGGTGAGCCCCAGCTCCGTCACTTCCCCTGCAATCCCACCCCAGCAATGGCAGTAACTCCTCATACGACTGAGCTCTTATTATTGACAAAATGAGGAACATACAAAATAACCAACAGGGAAATCCCAGGCAGGATTTGCTTATGGAGCACCTCGGTGGCATCTGCCACATTCCCCTCTCTGTGTCACTGCACGCCCAGGTCGGTGCAGGAGTGTTGTGGGCACAGCGTGGGGCTTCTGGGAGGGGGCAAAATCTGGGGTCAGGGATGTTGGAGGGGGAGCAGCTGCCCGGTAGCATGGGGAAGGTGCCAGCATTTACCCTGGCAAAGGAGGCTGTGCCCGGCAGTGCAGGATATGTAAATACAGGCTGGGTCTGCGCTGGGTAAGAAGCTTAATGCTGGCGCAGGTGCTCGGGGAGGGAGAGGATCAGTTGGAATATGAATCAGCTCCCATTTTATTTCATCCACTCCCGGCAGCTTAAAGGCCGCGTGTTATTTACAGAGCAGGTTTGTCGAGCGGCGCGGGGCACGCCGGGAAGCGGAGTTATCTCCCGCTGGCTGGAGAACTGGGACACGATTCCTGCCTCCCATCCAGAGGCGGCGGCGCAGGCCTGCCCTGAGCGGCACCGAGAGGGGACGGGGCAGAGCTCCTGCTCCTTGAATTCTGGCTTTTGCAACAGAGGAGACGCTCGCAGGCTCTTGTCTTGCAGGGGCTGAGCTGAGCTCCAGCCCGAGTGGCTTTTGCCCTGTTTCTGGTTAATTCTGAAGCTGAGCTGGAGCAGTGACTCAGGGGAAAAGCACTTCGACCTCCTCCCTGCAGACGCTGTTGTACCTGCCTGTCAGCAACCGCTGCCTTGCATTTATCTTGCTTTTGTCAACACGTTCAAAGGCCCGAGCCGGGACTTGGCACAGCTCCCCTGCGAGGCTGCAGAGGGAGGGCAGAGCCTGGGTCGTGCACAGGGACCCGCCGAGGGCACAGGGAGAGCGTGGCAAAGTGATGCCAACCAAGTGTTTTCCTTTTAATGTGACCTTAATATCGATAGTTGATTTAACATTAAACAGGCTTTACATGCCTCGGCTCTGCAGCTCTGGCAGATGGAGGGGGGTCCTGGTGCTGCAGTGGGCTGAGTACCACAGGGGACAAGGGGCTGGCCTTGAGCTGAAGGAGGGCAGGGTTACATGGGATACTGGGAAGAAATTCTTCCCTGAGAGGGTGGGGAGGCCCTGGCACAGGGTGCCCAGAAAAGCTGTGTCTGCCCCTGGATCCCTGGCAGTGTCCAAGGCCAGGCTGGATGGGGCTTGGAGCAGCCTGGGACAGTGGAAGGTGGAAGGTGTCCCTGCCCATGGCAGGGGGTGGAATGAGATGAGGTTTGAGGTCCCTTCCCACCCAAACCGTTCCAGGATTCTGTGATCACCACCTTTGGAGCCTGAGTTCCATGCCTGATCACGTAGCAGGCTCTCAGGGGAGCTGCCCTGTTCCAGAGGGCTCCTGCTCCGAGGAAGAGGCTGTGAGCTGCTGCCTTTCAGTAGCAGAGCTCATTACAGGGGGGAACTCCTGGCTCTCCACTCCCTGCCCCTCCACAGGAGGGACTTAGGAGCTGGTGGGGTGCAGCCCTGAGAGTGAAGTGGTTTAAAGAGCGTGTCTGAGGGCGCTGGATGCTCTGTGGTGTTGGATGAGGAGCCGTTTCTCCCGGGCTTAGTGGAGCCCTTATAAGGCTGCACAAGCCTGCCTGGGGCGGGCGCTGGCAGCCCCCGGGCTCCTCCTGCTCCCTTCAGCCTGAAGGCTTTTGTAGAAATCTGCAGGCCATATATGAATAATTCTCCTTTCTGGTCTAGGTCCACAGATCCCCGTAGCAGGGGGAGATTACTCATGACTTAGGCTGAACAGTGCACCACAGCAAGGGTTATATCAGTTGTCAAAAGCGTTTCCTGATGGGCCTGGCCTGGCTGCGTGGTTACAACGTGTGCTCAGCACAGCCTTTGCCTCTTTATGGGGAAATGCTCCCTCTTGCATGGTCAAAAGTGCATTTCTGCTGCAGTGAACACCAGGCAGAGCAGCACTTACCCCAGTTTTTACTTGTAGGAGCTGGGTTAAGAAAACTTGAGGTTTTTTTCCTTCCCCTTCTCCCCTTTTCAGAAAAGGGAACATGATCCTTATTTTTCAGTTCTTCATGAAATCTGTTGTGCTGTCAGGGCTTTCTAGACTGGATGAGTGGGTGCTGGGCTGTGTGTCCAGCACAGTCACCCACTGGGGTGTGAAAGCTGCAGGAGTATCTGGGTGACTGAAGAGATGACATTTCAGTGGAGTTAATCAGCCCGTGCTCATCACAGGGTCATATTTCTTACAAACTTTGGTGCCTGAGGCTCACAGGCACGGGGCTTCAGCTCCAGTCACCTCCATGCTCCACATGTTTTATTGCAGCATTGATAACAACACAAATCCAGACTTTCTGGAACTTTGTGTGTGTGTATGTGTTGTACTCCGGCTTTGGGAAGGCTTCGAGGGGCCCAGATTTAGGGAACTGTTTGTTTTCCACCACATCCAGTTGCTTTCTGGGTAAAACTGCGTCCATTCCTTTTTGTAATGCAGGGTGGGAACCTTCTGCCCCTTTTCTCTTCCCGCTGGCAGAGCCAGGACAGACCCACTGGTGCAGGGAAAGTCCCTCTGTGGCAGCATTTGCTTTTTGCAGCGTGGGTTGTTTGCCCACAGCAGGAGTCTGACGTGGGACACCACCTGGGGCTCTGGCCTTGGAGCCCTCCTGGGCTTCTCCTCCCAGGCTGCCCGTGCTGGTTTTGTTCGTTCCTGCCTAATTTTTACTGACATCACAACCTGAAATGCTTGGAGCTCGTTTTGGAGAACAAAGGGCTGTGGGGATTTCCATGGCTGGCAGTGCAAGTCTCTGCATAAGCGCTGGGCTGCGAGTCAGGCTCCGTCGGAGCAAGGTGACGGGGCTGGAAATACAGATTTCTTTGCATGGCTTTGTAAATCGTAGAATCATGGACTGGTTTGGGTTGGAAGGGACCTTAAAGCTCATCTCATCCCTTCCACTAGGTCAGGTTGCTCAGAGCCCCATCTAAATGGCTCTGTGTTGCAGAAATCTGCATCAGAAAACCCCACAGGATTGTTTTTGCTCTGAGGACTGTTTGTGTGTCACGAATGCCCCGAGCAGATTGATACCGGGGTCTGTGGTGCTGATGGGAGAAGCCCTTCCATCCCCACCCTGCAGCATCTCGCTCTGGGCGGCTGCTGGGGCCAGTTCCTGGTGGGTTTGTGCTCCCGCCACGATGGCTGAGAGCGACGTGTGATGTGATGCGTCTTCTCACTTTTGCAGGAGCAGCTCAAGGTGGGCTCAGTTACTCATACAGGAACCACCACTGCAAGTGTCATGTGTCAGGCGGGGATTTTTCCTGCGCTCACGGCTGATGACTCCCCTTTGCCAAAGCGGCTTTTATTAACACCTGCAAAGGGGAACTTGTTGCTGCTGCTGAGCTCTCGACTCTTCCCCATCCCCAAACTCCTGTCCCGGCCTTGGAGAACCCCAGCTCTTACACAGGGGTGTTCATACAAGTTTCTCTGCAATGTCAAGGCCGGGTTGGATGGGGCTCTGAGCAGCTTGATCTTGTGGAAGGTGTCCCTGCCCATGGCAAAAAGGGTTGGGATGAGATGAGCTTTGAGGTCTCTTCCAACCCAAACTATTCCAGGATTTTGTGATTTTAATCTGGATTTGTTCCATTAGTGAAACCTGATTCCGATGAGTCTGAGCTTACTTTAAACGTGAGAAGACCTAAAAATGAAACCAGGTTTTACTCGAGTAAAGGACGACGTTCTTTGTTACAGAATTAGAAATAATTGGGGAAGTAAATCTTAAAACAAGAAAACTAAAACTTTCAGGAATTGGACTCTCCAACTGCCTTGATGTTCCACCCGCTGCTGCAGGCATCCCCAGCAGGTCGCTGCTTTCCAGGGGGAAGCAAAGTCTGGATCTTCCTTGCTCCAATTAGTAGAAAAGGTTATCGTTGTGCTGCTGTACGAATTAATCTTCAAAGCAGTGCCGGCGCTGCCGCCGCTTCCTTGGCTCCTGGTGTTTAATTGTGCTGAACCGACGGGATCAGCAGCTCCGAGCGTTGGGGCGGATGCAAAGGAAGCGCTGCCCGAGCGTGCCCGGGATTCACACAGACACTGCCAGGGCTCACCCTCTGCTCTGAGAAGGGTTTTTTCATCATTCCTCTACTCTGTCCCTCCTCCAACAGGGAGATTTTAGCAACGTGGCAGTAACTATGGGTGTAAACTGCCAGAGGCCAGGGTTACATGGGATGGTGGGAAGAAATCCTTCCCTGTGAGGGTGGGGAGGCCCAGAGCAGCTGTGGCTGCCCCTGGATCCCTGGAAGTGTCCAAGGCCAGGTTGGATGGGGCTTGGAGCACCCTGGGCCAGTGGAAGGTGTCCCTGCTGGCAGAGCATGGAACGAGATGAGCTTTAAGATCCCTTCCAACCCAAACAATTCCATGATTCAAACTTCTAGAATGAGCTGCGCTTTTACCTGTCCTGCCCTTTTTCTCACTCCTGAGTGCACAGAGATCCCAGGCAGCATTAATCCAGCAGAAAACCTGCCTGTGTGTCTAAGAGCATCATCCAGATGCTTCTTGAACTCTGCCAGCCTTGGTGCCCTGACTGCTTCACCCTGCAGGAACCCCACAGACTCTGTGTCTTCGGTGTTCAGAGACGCCTTTTACTCAAGAAGATAAAAAGAAAAGTTCAGGATGTGAAAGGCCACTGTGGGAAAAGGTGCATTATTTATTTGGTGGCTTTATTCAGGAAACATACACATTTTATTTTGTTCTTTTGATAAAATATTTCATAGAATCAGAACTAGGACAGACCAGGGTACCTGCTCACAACACGACACTCCTGGCAGGTGATGGGAGCTCCCTGGCCTCACCGCCACCTCAGAGCAGTAGAAGTGGCATCATTTGTTATTCCAAACTATTTTTGTTCACCTCGGAAAACAGAAGTCAAAAGCTTTTCAATCTGGAGGGTTTAAAGGAAATGCTGGAGTGTTTATTTTGGCTGCGGGGGCTCTGTCCCGTCGCTCCGGGGCCGGTGCTCGGCGGCTGCTCTCGAGCAGGGCTGCCCTTCCTGGGGCTCCGAGCATGCCTTGGCTGCCTCCCACCACAGAGCGCTGTCAGGCAGGTTTGTTTCTCTTGCTTTACCAAAAAAGGGATTCCCCAACCCATTTCCTTCATCCTCGCTGGAGTGCATCGAGGGCGGCCCCAGGGCTGTCACGCTGCCCGCGGCACAGGGACGTGCAAACACATCCCCCTGGGGCGAGTCAGGGGCTTCTCTTCCTTCTGTGGGTGAAGTGTGGGCTCCAGACAGACACGGAAAGAGGAAGGAGCGACGCACACGGTGACGGTGACGCCGCAGTCCTGTGACTGCTGGCACTGGGGCCACCTGCCAGGGAGCTGCCAGGGCCATCAGCGGGACTGTGCCTCTCTAAACAAGGGAATGCTCTTAGGCTGCCTCGTCTGAGCTTCCAGCCACGCTCTGGCATGATTTTGTGTACTGAGGTTCTGGTATTTAATCTCACTCTGCCTCTAAAGCACAGTCTGGGTTTCGCTGGGTTGTTGAAATCAGATCTGTGACAAAGCCGCTTGTGCTGCCCTTGTTGTTCGGGCAGGGGCACAGTGGTCACTCCGGAACTGCTCACTTAAAATAATCCTGTTCCTCACATACGGAAAACACAGGGCATGACCTCGGGCTGTGCAGTCCCAGCACACTGGACTCCTGGAGTTGGAGCTGGGAACCTGCTCTCCCTGCTCATGTGAAAAATCTCACCTATCTCAATATCTGTAACTTTTGCTCAGGATGTTCCTTCAAAATCTCTTCCTGCTTCCGAGCAGTTTGCAGCATTTCTGCTTCACATTAAAATCCAAACCAGCCCGACCAAACAGGACTGAAACAAAACAGGAGTGGGTCGTTCTTGTCGTGTGGTTGTGTTTGGAATTCCTCAGGATCCCCCATCCCAGCCTACCTTCCCTCCGTGCCCACAGCCAGGTGCATCCTCAGCCTCATGCAAAGTGTTGGCTTCATTTTTCACATGAATTGTTCGGCGTTTGGCACCACACAGCAGCCTTGATTGGCCTGGCTCTTCTCTGGTGCTGGTAGAGCTTTATATCTTGGTGGAGGCTGCGATGGCAAACCCTGCTGCTGGAAATCCACAGCAGGAAGGGAAGGGAAGGGATGATGGTGTAGGCCAGCGCAGGATTTGGGGGATGAGGTGAGCACAGTCTGGGGAAGGCTCCTGTTGATCTGGTCTCTTCTCTTTCCAGGATAAAGATAAAGTTTCTCTAACCAAGACTCCAAAGTTGGACCGGAGCGATGGCGGCAAAGAGGTGAAAGAGCGAGCGACCAAACGCAAGTTGCCTTTCACTGTCGGAACAAATGGAGATCAAAAGGACTCGGATACAGGTACAGAAATGCCACATTCCACCCTCAGATCCTGGGTGCTGGGGCTGGTGGGGAGCACACAGGATCCAGCGTGCAGCCAATCCGTCGGGAATGAATTCCCTGTATTTTCTGATTGAAGGAAGAGGCACGTGGACAAGGGGCTGGATAACTGCTCTGCTCCACATGTGCACATCTGTTCTTAGGGATGTTTTTAGGTGGACCAAGCCATGTCTGTGTGAGGAGACCCCCTTCCTTCAGCTCTTGTCTGTTCTTGTTTCTGACTGTCCCAGCTCAGGAGCTGTGGCTGGGACGAGCCATGGAGCAGGGCCTGCGTGTGAGAACTTGGAAAATAAAGCTGAGTAGTCTTTAAAAGAAAGCCAACAAGTAGAATCTGGTCAAGCAGGTCAGTCTTTCAGCAGAAGAGTGGCTGGTGCATGAGGCTCCTGGATGGGCTGTTGGATTTGTTAGCAGTTGGGATGAGCTGTCACAAAGCTTTGGCATGGAGAAAATTGTGTTGTTTGGTTGTAAGGGGCTGAGCTGTGGAATTCTGGGCAGAGTTTTGTGTGGGTCCTTCCTGCACATTCCAAGGAAATCTGCGTTTGGAAATAGTTCTGGTCAGGTAAAGCTCAGTGATTGTTAAAGAGATAGGACAGGCTAAAAGTTGGGAATATGCTTGAAAATGGTGCAGAGGCTGTATTTGGTGATGCTCTGTGGTGAGCCTGGGAGGTGGTCTGGTGTGGGATGAGTGTCCTCTGGCTCAGGAGTCAGGAGGGCAGATTTGGAAGGGCCAGGGGTGCTGCTGCAGCAGTGAGGGCTGTTCATGGGCGAGGACACACGGCGGTGACGTGTCCTGAGGCTGGCCCAGTGTTTCCGTGGGTTTGTGTTCCTGAACTCCCTGTCTGGGGAGAAAGTTTCCAAACGTTCGTTAATTCTCTTAAAACATATTGGCTATTTGCAGAGTTTTGGGTCGCCGTGGTGTCTCCCTTGGGGTGTCACTGTTGCGGGGCTGGCCGGGGCCAGGCAAAGCTGATTAACGAGAGCTGGAGCTGCTCTTTGTCAGGGCTGTTCGTGCCACGTTCAATACTGGGCTGAGAGCTGGAGCCCAAACTCGCTGCAGGGCTGTCTGACCCTCGTGACAGCTGGAACGTCACGGCAGGGATCTGCTTTTCCCAGGGCTCCGCTCTCGCTCTGGCTGCAGAGGTGTTGGAAATGTTTGCGCTGGCAGCAGCGAGGAGGAAACCAAATGCAGAGGAGAGCAGGGAGAGCTGCTGGGGGAGGCTGCGGCTGCTGAGTGGGAGCAGCAGCCCGTGAGACCCCCTGGCCTGGGGCTGCCCCGTTACCCCTCTGCTTTCCGCAGCCGCGTGACTCTTATCTCCGGACGCGTCTTCTCCTTCCTCTGCTGAGCTCTTCCCCTTCCTCTCCAGAGCTCGTCCTTCCTGGGGAAGTGGGCGAGCTGAGGGCCAGCAGCAGCCCAGCTCCCAGAGGGGAGCTGGAGCCGGGTCATGGCACTCAGAGACACTTTTAAAGACAAACTGGGCCTCTCACAAGCTCTGGGAAGGTGTACGGAAGGTGCAGGCGGGTCTCAGCAACGTGTTAGGTGGGGACTGGGGAGGAAGTGACTCAGCCACTGGGTTGGAGATCCCAGCAGGGAGCTGCAGATCGATGTGCACAGTCAGACTGGTGCTTAGCAGGAGCCTGTTTCTCTTCCCTGACATCATTTACTCCAGGAATCAGATGCTGGAGATGGGAAAAGACTTCCTGGCACCTTGCTCTGCTCTTGCACCACCCCACTGCGACTGTGGGGTGTTTCAGGCCTGTCTGGTCCTTGGCCTGGCTCGAGGTGGAGGCAGGTACAGACGTGTTTGTGGTGCTCAGCAGCTGCACGTTCTGGGAGTGGAGGGGTCCCCCCAGGTCTGAGCTGGTGCCGTCAGTGGCACCTGGCTGAGACCCGCGTGTGACACCCAGGACAGGCTTTTGTCTGGAGCAAAGGCTGCCGTGCGCCCACCCCGCGTTCCTGCAGGAGGAGAGGGGGCGGCTGCTGCTTGTTCTGCTCCTCAGCTTTGCTCCCAGCCCTCGGAGAAGCGGGATTGCACCATCGCTGCTGGCTGACCCCAGGTGGTTTATGTAACGTGGTCGTGCTTCCCAGGCTGTGTCCATGGGCTGCTGTGTGTGCGTGAGGGGGTGTGCCAGGATATTCCACAGCCACGTGGAATTCAGCTGTAAGGACGTGGGAGCTGGGAGCTAGCAGAGCTCTCTCTTTGCCTCTAGTGAGGTATTTTTCTCCTCTTCAAGTGTTTAAACAATAGCGTGGATCCTCATCCTGATGTGTTGCAGTGACTCATTTTCCTTAGCACGCCGTGTGTTGCTTTTTTCCCGGATGGGTCTGGCTCAGCCTTGACATAGGTGCTCCATGTGTGGAGTGAGAAACATCAGAGGTGGGTTTGTCACCCGTGGAAGGGCAGCAAGACCCACCTGGCCAGGCGTGGGGCAGCAGCTGGTGCTGCTGGACGGTTTGGGGGCAGATGGGATATTGAGAAGGAATTCCTGGCTGTGAGGGTGGGAGGTCCTGGCACAGGGTGCCCAGAGAAGCTGTGGCTGCCCCTGGATCCCTGGCACTGTCCAAGGCCAGGTTGGATGGGGCTTGGACCACCCTGGGCTAGTGGAAGGTGTCCCTGCCCATGGCAGAGGGAGGGACTGGATAAGCTTTTAGGTCCCTTCCAACCCAAACCATTCCAGGATTCTGTGGTGTGGGCTCCCGGAGGCGCTACTGGCCAGCACTGTGCTGAGCACATGGTTTGGGTACAGTTGGTTCAGAGCTAAATCTTTTAAGAGAATCTCTCTCAAAATGGTTTCTAGAGCAACAATTCTGGCTCTCGGGTTCCTCAGAGTTAACTAAATAAACTGTCTTTAGGAAAAAAAAAAGGCATCGAGCCTTGAGCCTCCAGACTGTGCACGTTACAGCTCCAGCACTGTGGGAGCAGCATCTCTGTGCCTCAGACTTCTCCTCCTTCCTTCTCCTTCCCTCGTGTGGCATCTCCCCACATCCACAGGCGCTGCCCAGAGCCTACGTGCTGCCTGGCAGCCGCCAAGCGAGCACAGCCAGCTTTCCCCCCAGCAATCCCAGCAGCGTGCGAGGCTCCGCGCGGCTCCCCGGCCGTGTGCCACGCCGGGAGGGGGCTTCAGACCCAGGAATATCGGGTAACTGTGGTATTGACAAACACGCAGAGAGGGAGCAGCGTGGAGACAGGAACGGTCCTGCTGGGAAGGCACCTGGCAGGAGAGGTGGGCACGGGCGGCTGGCGCAGCGGTGCCGCGGCTGCGGCGCTGAGCCACGGCTGAGTCACGGCTGACTCAACGGCACCAGACTGCCGGCGTGGGGCCGGGCACTCCCCACCTCCCGCGGGCTGTGACGGGACAGATCCGCACCGACAGGTCCCTCGCTGTGGAGCGGGACAGGTAACGCTGCTGGAGAGCAGCTGTGAGGGGCACGGAGTGCAGAATTCCGTGTGCCTGCTCCTCCTGGGACGGTTTCCTTAGCTGGATGTCACGCTGTCACTTGAGTCCCTTGGCTCGAGGTGCAGCTGTGGTTTCCAGGCCTTTAGTCATCAGCAGGGAGAGTTGGGGCTCCATACAAATCTCGGAGCACACTCAGATAATTTTGGCCTCTGACAGCTCTCCCTGGGAGCTGGGAAGGTCTGAGCGAGGCTGGGTCAAAGCTGGTGGTCCCCAGCAGTGCCGGGGGCCCTTCTCTCCTTGGGGTCCCACTTCCTCCCTGGGGGTCCCGCTCCCTCCCTGTATGTCCAGCTCCCTCCCTGTGTGTTCCAGTCCCTCCCTCTTTGTCCCATTCTCTCCCTGTGTGTCCATCTCCTTCCCCGAGTGCTCTTGGAGAAATAAGGGAGAGAGAAACCCCCACCAGCTCTCCCAGCTGGTCTGTGCACATCAACCTTTCCGGGCTCCGAGGGCTCTCCAGGAGCCCAGGGCTGATTCCGGGGGCTCGTGGCCGGCCAGGGAGGTGCTGTGGTGGCCGAGGGCCAGTGTGAATATGGTTGGCAGGAGCTGGCCTTGGAGCTTCAAACTCCGTCTGTCTAATCCCCCGCGGTTGTTACGTGACGCTAATTAGTAGGTTAGAAAATGCTTGATGAATCAGCTGACCCAAACCATCCTCTCCCGGAGCCGGCTGCTGCTTGCCTAATTCTGGAGTGTTTGGAGCGGCACGGCATGGGAACGGGCTCGGGAACGGGCTCGTTAGTTGCGAGGCTGGCGAGGGAATCCGTGAGAAGCAAATTGCTGGCTTGTTAAAAAAGGCATCTGCATCCCCCAGCGGTGTTCGTGCCGTTCCTGTGCCTGGCTGCGCTCCGGTGTGTGCAGCTGGGGGCTCGCAGGGGCTGCTGCAGCGAGGCTTTCTTTGCTTGTGTCATTTCAGTCCTTTTACTAAAATAGTAAGAAACTGTTCTCACCTAGCAACCAGGGAGAGAGTGAATGTCAGAGCTTCTCCCTTCCTAGCTGGGCTCCATAAAGCCGGTACAGTGTGCGGAGCCTGGCACACACCAGCCTTCAGATCACCCTGAGAAACTCCCCGTGTGCAGCAGCCATCTGGGAAGGGCTGCGCGGAAAACCAGGTCGTTTTATGACGGGAGCTGCCATAAATCTCCCTCCTCCCCCCTCATCACCTCCTTAACATGCAGAGGGAGAGGTTGCAGTGTGCTGTGTCTCTGTGAACCAAAAATCTATCAATGATGGCTTTTTCCTTAATACAAGAGCTTTTATCAGCGCTGTCTGCAGAGTGTCCTGGCCCCAGCTCTGGGAGGGGAGGGCTGGCCGGAGCCTTCCTCCCCCATCCTCCCTCCTCCGGCTCTTTCTTATTTCGTGGGAAATGAACAGTCTGGACTTGAAAATTGGTCTTGTTCTGAATTACTCACTTTTAACATGGAGAGTGTTGTTTCTGATGAAGCCTCTGGGCTCCTCTCACAGCGTTTTGGGACCTAGTGGCCTCTCCGAAGGAGCTGCTTTTACACATCAGGGCACAGCTGTGGGGTCTGGCCTGCAAGTGTAGGGAGAACACCTGGATTTGGGTCACAGGCTGTCACACAGCATTAAACCTCTCTAGTCAAATCATATTTTAAAATACTGCAGCCAGTGGGGTCAAGGCCTGCAGATCCTCATCCCCAGGGAGCCCAGCTGAGCAGTGGGGATGGTGGGCTCAGCTGCACACAGTGACCTGACATGGTTATAAAGGGGCTTGTTCCTTCTGGCACCTTTCCTCTGCTCCTGACTCAGCGCCAAGGTCTCCACCATCCTTCCCAGCAGTGTGGGATGAGACTCTGGCTCTGGTTCTCCATCCTTCAGGTTGGGAACAAGCTCCCCACTGCATGGGAGCAGCTCAGGGCACCTTCTGTCAAAGCAGACCTTGCTTTTCCTCTTGTTTTCCTATTGGGCACTGGGTTGATAAACCAAATCACCTCCTGGCTGTGCCCCTGGTCCATGGGCTCTGGAGCGTGTCCATGACCTCCTGGTGCCAGTGTGTCCCCCCAGCCCGAGCCGTGTTCCTCTGCATTCCAGGGGTCTCCTTCTCACCTTCCTCACTGCGCTCTTTGCCACCGAGTGTTCCGGCCTGTCCTGCTCCCCTCTCTTGTTTGTCCACTTGTGCCATGGTGCTGCTTCCCTTTCCGTGCCGCTCCTGCCACCTCCAGCCTTCCCCTCAGCCTGCTTCTCCTTCAGTTCTGGAGTGCCCCAGAGCCTTGGCACGTGGTGGGACCGTCCTGAGTCATCAGCCCACACTGCAGGTGCCCTGTGAGTGCATCCCCAGGCCGCGGTGCCGGGCCGGACCTGCTCTTCCCTGCTCGGAGCCGACATGCTCCAGAACGTTTTATGCCCTCCAAGTTCTGCAGCAGGAATGAGTCACTTCTTACGCAGGCTGGGCTGGGCTGGGGGGAGCGGAGCCCGCGTGCTCTCCCGGGGGTGCAGTGCAGTCTCTGTTGCTGTCTGTGCCTCTCTAATTTATTCCTATTGATCTCCTGCTCGCGCTCGCTCGGCGCAGCAGCGGTTGCAAAGCCCCTCTCGCCGGTGAGCCGGCGCTCGGCGCGGCCGTGCGGCACCAAGACGTTCAGCACAAGCTGCTGGTTTGGAAACGGTGTTTTTCCTCGGGGTTCCACCTTCCGTGCGTGTGTTGTCGTGCCGAGCAGTGGGAGCAGATGCTTTCTGCATTACGGGCTGTGCTGCGTGCGTGGGGAGCGAGGAGCCGCGCGGCTCCAGCCTCCCCACGGCCTACCAGAAACCTCCAGGAGGTTTTCCATCACCGCCCTGCTCTCCCTCCTTCCCTGCCCCTCTCCGTTTCAGCTGGGGCTGGGTTCAGCTTGTGTCTGCACACAGAGCCAGCCCAGCAGCACTGAATCCCTCTCAGTCTGCCCTGGGATCCCTGTGGAGCTGCCGAGGCGCTTCCAGCAGCCCTGGATTTGTGCTCCCTATCGCAGCACTGCCCGGAGTCTTGTGTGGGCACAGGAACCACCCTCAAGCTAATGCTCAAACCCCTTTGTCCTGGGAATCTGCTCCTGCTCTGCCTTTGCAGCCTCTCGGGCTCCGTGTGATGAAAGGCAGGAGCAGTTCCCGGCTCAGCTCCTGCTTTCCCCTTTAAGCCTGTGCACGCGGTTCCTGCTGGCGTCAGCGTGAGGGAAGAGCCGAGCAGGATCCCCGAATTAAACCAGGGCTGATGCTCAGGAGGTTTGCAGAAGGGCTGAAGCAAGCAGCAAACGAGCTGCTTTAAAAATAGCTGCATGGAGGTGTGGCTCATCCCGGGCTCGTGGAGCATCCGTGGGCTGCCGTGGTCCTCCTCCCACTGGGATCTGTGCACGGTCCAGCCACCGCCGCTGCCGATGGGCACTGGGGGCTCCCTGCCTGCACACCCCCCCGTATTGCTGGGGTTTGTGCTTGCTAAAGGGGTTTTAGTGGGAAATAAGCTGCTTTTCTGTCAGCCCAAATGGGTGACACTGGGAGAGTGTCTCTCCAGTCACTCCGTGTTGCTGCAAGGAGTTCCAGAGGCGCAGTTAATTGGAGGCACAGGAGCAGCCTGCAGGAGCCAGCAAGCGGAGATCTCTGGGCAAGGACACTTTTAAATCTGCTGAAAATCTGATTCTGAGTAAAATCCTCTGGGCTGAAATACCACACGTGCAGCTCTGTGAGCTTGGGACCAGGCAGGGCCAGGAGAGCCAGCCCAGGGCCAGGCAGGGCTCTCAGCCTGCTGAGGCTCAGGAGGGGAAGTGGATGCTGGGAGCAGCTCTGTCCCCATCCTCCTGCTCATGTTGCACTTCAGGGTCTCGCTTATGTGATCCCTCCACGTTGCCTGAGGATTGTGCCACAGGGAGCCAGGGAGCCAGGCGCTGGAGCCATGGAATCACAGAATCCTGGAATGGTTTGGGTTGGAAGGGAACTTAAAGCTCATCTCCACCCCCTGCCACGGGCAGGGACCCCTTCCACTGGACCAGGTGTGATGACCCACCCTTAAGAGTAGATCATCACCCCAGGTTGCTCCAGGTCCGATCCAGCTGGCCCTGAACCCTCCCCACGAGCCCGAGTCCTCGGCTGCCTCCCCTCAGCGAGCGAGAACGCGGCAGCCGCTTTCCCATTTATTTTTATCTTGTTGATCACATGCTTTGTAATGTTAAATGTTCTGTGGAGGAGGAAATTTCTGCAACTGCAGAATGAATAGGAGTTTAGGGGGTTTCGGTTGAACTTGATAATCAATTTTTGCAAATCCCAGGCTCGTGCTGACAACCTGCAGCAGCCAAGGGATATTAATGAAAATGTTCCCATTCTAATTGTGGCTCCGTACGTGCGGAGCAGCCCTGGGCATCGTGTACTTCAGGGACTCTGCCTGGTGGCACCAGCCGAGATGTGACCCCTCGAACGTCTTCATGCCTGGCTTTGGGGCATGGCTGGATGTGACCAAGGTTGGGGGAAGCCAGGCCTGCCTGAGCAGGGTTTAAGCAGCTTGGAGCAGCAGCTGAGAGTCTCAGGAGGAGCAGGGAGGTGCTGCACACATGGATCAGGTGTCCCTGTGTCCCCTGGCAGGACACACAGCGCAGCAACGTGGCTCCTGCAGCCACCCAGGCGTAGTTGTCTTCCCATAAGCACACTGGATTTAATTTTATTTTAAGCCATTAAAAAACTGCCCTGTGATCTGATTTCATCCTCCAGCTCTGTTACAGCTGCCAGGATGACCAAAATGTGGTTTCAGAGTAGACTGGGCTTCACTTTCAATGCAGACATGTTTCCAGAGCTTGCATTTCATAGACTCATGGAATGGTTTGGGTTGGAAAGGACCTTAAGGCTCATCTCATCCCACCCCTGCCATGAGCAGGGTCACTAGGCCAGGTTGCTCCAAGCCCTGTCCAGCCTGGCCTCGGACACTTCCAGGGGTGGGGCAGCCACAGCTTCTCTGGGCAATGTGCAGAGGGCTTTGAAGAGGGGTGGCCGTGCTCTCAGGTTGAGGGGTTCCCTGGAACAGTCATTATTTCTTAAATGTACGGGATCCCAGGAGCAGGGATCGATGGAAATCTCCTGCTCCAGGTGGGACCTGAGCTGCAGAGCTTGGCAGCTTGTGCACTGTGCCCGGAAAAGGTTTCTGGAGCTGGCTGTGCCTCAGCCGCGGGAGCTGTGAGCGGCAGGAACGGAACATCCCCACACGCTGCTGCCCTCGTCTGCCAGAGACCTTTCCTCGGCTGCAGTTCGGTGGGTGAAGGAGGAAACCTGTGCTGTGGTGCAGAGTCTGGTGGCCGGGCGTGACCCCGTCCGTTGGCGGTTCCGCCTGACCCGCTGGACTTTGCGCGGAGGCACCGCGGGCTCCGTCCCAGTGGCCGCGTGCCCGTGACCCACATGGAGCGTGGCAGGCGGGGCTGGGCAGAGCTGGGGGAGAGGCTGCAGGATCGTTACTTTTTATTATGTGAAGGTACTGAGGCACCTTCAGGTTGCCCAGAGAAGCTGTGGCTGCCCCTGGATCCCTGGAAGCGTTCCAGGCCGGGTTGGACGGGGCTTAGAGCACCCTGGGATAGTGGAACCCATGGGGGTGGGACTGGATGAGCTTTCAGGTCCCTTCCCACCCAGCCATTCCATGGTTCTGTGACTCTGGTGTGGCTGTGGTTCTCTGGGAGATGGTGCAGCAGGATTTGACAAATCCCAGCTTTGGGGGTGGTTGCTCTTGGTCCCTCAGCAGGAGCTGCCTTTGCAGCTGGATGATTTAGGAGACCCAGAGTCAGGCTGGGATCTGGGATGACAAGCCAGGCAACTTTGGGGGTTTCTTCCTCCCCTCCCCCCTGTTTGTTTGGGATTTTTTTAGAGGGTTGCAGAAGACCTGAGGGCAGCTGGGTGCTCTGGGCCAGGTGGGAGCAGCCACTTTGGGAGGAGAGGACCAGCCTGGTGCTCCCCACACCTATTTGGCTGCAGCCTCCTTGCTGTGATGATGATGATGATGATGGGCGTGATGGCCACATTTCCAAGCTGTCAGCCTTGTATCTTTCAGCTCTGCTTGTTGATGCTGTTCAGCGCCTCCAGTTGAGTCCATGCTGTGATGGTGTCAGGCTGAGTAGGCTCCTGAGCACCCTGGCATGGGATGGAGGCTCCTAAAGCAGGATGGGAGGTGCAGCACTGGCAGTGGCCCTTTGCAGGATCCATTCCCTCTTTCCTGTGCTGCTCTTTGATGGTGGAGCAGAACAGGAGGCTGCTGGAGGAGCGAGTCTGGAGCATGTCCTGGCTGCCCCCTCGGCGGTGTGAGCCGGGCTGGCTGCTCCAGGTACCACTGCAGGGATCCCTCACTTGCCACAAGCTGTTCAGAACTGTTAGTCCCATGCTCAGACAGGAACGTGGCTCTCAGCTCCAGTGACATTCACGGCTCGTGTCTCCGTGTCCTTGCCCCACAGAGAAGCAGGGTCCCGAGCGGAAGAGGATTAAAAAGGAGCCCGCCACCAGGAAGCCTGGCCTGCTCTTCGGCATGGGCCTCTCGGGGATCCGGGCTGGGTACCCACTCTCCGAGCGCCAGCAAGTCGCTCTCCTCATGCAGATGACAGCAGAAGAGTCTGCAAACAGCCCAGGTGAGACTAGGGAAGGGGTTTGCTCCCAGGGGTGTGTGGGCAGGCGGAAGCTGCTGCGAGGGGCTCCCAGACGCCCGGAATTCCCGGGGTCACCAGAGGTTCAGGTGCAGTGGCAGGGCTGAGCTGCCACCCCTGGCATGGTGCAGAGGGGCTGGTTGGCTGCTCTGTGGGGTCTCAGCGCTCCCACAGGGCTCTGTGGGTGACTCCAGGTACGGTGCCGCTGGGATCCACACGTGGCTCTGGCTGCCCTCCCTTTTTCCAGTGTCCCTCGGGCCCAATCCAGGCCACTACCGAGCCCGCCCTGGCTGCTCAGCTGGAGCTTTGGTTCCGTGGGAGCCTCCTCCACCTCAGCTCTGTGTTTCCCACTGGCCTATCTCAGTAAAGGAGGATTGTGAATAAAGACAAAATATCATCCTCTGTAGGTTTTTAATGTTTCTTCTCATGGAAGGGGATAAGATGTGTAACCACCACAGCTGTAACTTGAGATGTGGAGCAGCTGGAATGTGTTTACCGCAGATTTTGTGTTTTAGTAGTTTTTATCTGTTGCAAATGTGCCCCCCTGCCAGGTTTTTGGAGGCTCTGTGCTGTCCGTGTGCTCCCATCCACATCCTACACACACCACTGCAGCTTTTAGCCAAAAAACCACCAATCTCGCTGCTTATGTTGCAGTTACTTGGGAAAACGAAAAGAGAAAAAGCTGCAGAGTGTTGAGAGCATTCCAGTGTTCTCCCAGGAAATGCAGTCTCCTCCCAGGGCCGTCAGAACTCACATGTGCTTGGTAAAAGGCCACTTCCCTCGGGAGTTGAGGTTTGAGGGTGAGGAGCTGCATTGTGTGCTCCCCAATCACGGGATTGCCCACAGTGTTTGCCAGGGCTGCAGCTCTCCGGTGGGCTCTGGCAGCCCGCGGTTCCCATCTCCGTGGGACACACACAGGCTGCTCTGTTCACATCCACTCCAGAGCTTGGGTTGCCTCTCGCTGCCTTGTGGGTGGATGTTTTGGGAAGAGCCGAGACGAAACGCGATGCACGAGCTCCCTCTAAGGGCTTAGGAGTTCTTTGGAACGGCACTTCCTGACGCTGTTTCTCTCCTCCCTGCAGTTGACACAACACCAAAGCATCCCTCTCAGTCTACAGTTTGTCAGAAGGGAACTCCCAACTCTGCTTCCAAAACCAAAGATAAAGTAAATAAGAGAAACGAGCGAGGAGAGACTCGGCTGCATCGCGCTGCCATCCGCGGGGATGCCCGGCGCATCAAGGAGCTCATCATCGAGGGTGCAGATGTCAATGTGAAGGACTTCGCAGGTAACAGCCCAGGAATCCCAACCTTTTCCCACCTGGTTGCGTGTTCCACCTCCAAGAACGACTCCCACCAGAAAAAGTAGTTTGTTTCTAACATGGGGTTGCACCTTGGAAAGAGGGGATTTGCCAAAAATTGTGATTTTGCTCTTTGAAGAGGAAAAAGTCTTTTAGCCCTCTAAAAAAGCCCCCCCAAAAAACCAAAAAATCCCCCAAAGTATCAGTTCTCTTGTTGGAGTTTGGGAGCAGAATTCCCAGGCTGTGCAGTCTGCTTGAGGTGGTGAAGCTGGGCTGGGCAGGATCCAGGGAATCCCTGGAGCTGTCGTGGTTCCGCACACCAAAACTAACCAGGCCGCTCCAGAACATTTCCCTCTGCCCTTCCACGGGAGCGCCGTGCTGGAAGTCTGGAGGGGGATTTGGAAAGGGAGGTGGGCTGGTTTAGCTCTACTTTTTACTTAAAATAGAAGGAATTACGTGCACAGAAATACTGCTGAGAGTGGGTTTGTGAAGTCATCGCTCTGGAGCTGGGGGGCTGATACCTGTGAATTTTTTGGGAGTTGTTTTTAAGGACTGAATGTGAGGGTGCTGCTGATGGGGAGGGAATGTGAAGGGCAAGGTCAGGCTCCCACCAGGCACCCAAATTGGAGGAGTTGTTGACCATCCTGACCCTCAGCTCAGGAGTAGCTCCACCTCCTCCTCCTCAGCAGTCCTGCCAAGCTCCTGCTCGGGGTGGTGGGATGGGATGGGATGGGATGGGATGGGATGGGATGGGATGGGATGGGATGGGAACAACCCTGAGTCCTGCAGGGAGAAGGCATCCATGGGATGATGGTGAAGGGGTGATGAAGGCGCTGTTCGGTGGGGCTGGATCAGCCTTTCTTCAGCACATCCGAGAGCCTGACTTTGCTCTTTGCTGTTCTCTTTGCACGATTTTGGGGCTATAAATAGATACGGCTGTTCCTCCACCCGTATGATTAATCCCAGTGCCAGACTGAAGTATCAGTTGTGATTAATTCCGGGCACAGGTGCCCCCTCCAAAGGCTCCAAGTGAAGGTAACGGAACGTGCTCCCACGGCGCTATCAGCAAAACACTGGAGCAGCCGCGCTGGGGAACTTCAAAACAGGCTCTGCTTAAAAATAGTCTGTTTGAACACGATAAAATATTTTGTTCTGTGCTCTTCAGAGATTTGTTTGAGAGCTGGAGCCGCCGTTAACTGTGGAGACTCTGTGGTTTGGTTTCCCCTCGAGCCCGGGCTGGTGTTCCTGTGTTTGGAGAGCACACAGAAAATCTGTGTGGGGGCTGTCTTGGAGCTCAGGCCTGGTCTGGGCACCAGGGTTTCCCTTACCAGGGGGATTGGAACCTAAAGCCAAACCTGAAGGGGGTTAAGAGTAGAGAGGGACGTTTCACAGGACCGTGGAGTGGCAGATCAAGAGGGAATGGCCTTAAGCTGACGTGGGACAAGGTTAGATAGGATATTAGGAAGAAATTCGTCCCTGTGAGGGTGCTGAGGCCCTGGCACAGGGTGCCCAGAGAAGCTGTGGCTGCCCTGTCAGTGGAAGCATTGAAGACCAGATTGGAGGGAGCTTGGAGCAGCCTGGGATAGTGGAAGGTGTCCCTGCCCATGGCAGGGGGTGAAGCAAGATGAGCTTTAAGATCCCTTCCAACCCAGTGGTATAAAGGGGAACAGATTTAAGACCTGCCTTTCACATGACATCAGCAATGCTCCTTATTCCCCAAATAAAACTTTCCCTTCCCATTTCCTGGGGTTGTGTCTGGTCTGGCAGATGCTCTGACTGTAGCACATGGCGCGGCCAGAGGGACAAGTGGGATTGATATTATGACTGCCTGGCAGGAGTAGCAGGGCAGAGCTGCAGGTTCCTTCCTGCTGTGCCCTGGCGATCCGGGCGAACACAACCAGCTTGGCCATCACTGCAACACAGCCCTGGCCACACTGACCCTGCAGGCTCTGAGCCTGGAGGGGACTTTCCCTGTGTCTCAGTGTCACTGCGAAGGTGGTGCCGTGTCCTGAGTGTCCCTGTCCTTGCAGGCTGGACGGCGCTGCACGAGGCCTGCAACCGGGGCTACTACGACGTGGCCAAGCAGCTGCTGGCGGCGGGCGCCGAGGTCAACACCAAGGGGCTGGACGACGACACCCCCCTGCACGACGCGGCCAACAACGGCCACTTCAAGGTTGGGGTGCTGGAATTCACTGCTGTGCTTTAAATGACTCTTTTGGAAACTCGTGCTTCGAGCAGGCCGCTGTGAAAACACAGAGATTCTGGGTATTTTTGTTTCATTTCCCATGTAATGGGCAGGAATTTGTGCTCAAGGCCGGGCTGGACAGGGCTTGGAGCAGACTGGGTTAGTGGAAGGTGTCCCTGCCCATGGCAAAGTGTGGAATGAGGTGGGCTTTAAGGTCCCTTCCAGCCCAAACTGTTCCCTGGTTCTGTGAATTTCCCTGTCTCAGAGCTGTTGAGTGTTTTACTTGGTGCTCCCCTGCACAGGGGATGGTTCATTCTTCCGGAATTAGGACAGGAGCATGATTTTGTACCTTGCCCAGGTTGGTTCTTAGAATCACAGGATCATTAAGGTTGGAAAAGACCTCCACAATCATCGAGCCCAGCCATTAACCTAATGCCACCAGTGCACCACTAAACCCTGTCCCGTAATGTTTTTTGAACACTTTCAGGGATGGTGACTCCACCACTTCCCTGGGAATGTTGCTGGGGTTTCTCTCTTACATTAGTACTACGAGGCATGTCCTGAAGACACCACTCTCTTAGTTATGTGTGAAAATCATGCAAAAAAACCCTGGAATCAAAACACCCATGAGCATCTTCAAGCCTCAGTTTCTCTTTTCAGGTGGTGAAGTTGTTGTTGCATTATGGAGGGAATCCTCATCAAAGCAACAGGAAGGGCGAGACACCTTTAAAAGTAGCGAATTCTCCCACCATGGTGAACCTGCTCCTGGGGAAGACCACGTACCCCTCCAGCGAAGAGAGCTCCACAGGTGAGACTGGCCTTTCTGTGGCCCTGGCAGTGACACTCATGGCCTGCAGCTGTTAACACAGAGACCTTAAAAGGACAGTGAAGTTAGACTCCTGTCAGATGGCTGTAAGCCAAATTTAGAGAACATAACAACCAGCTTTTGCTCAGGGGGCTGTTTGCCCCGGAAGCCAACACTGAGATCACTTCCCTGGTGCAGTCAGGATGTAGGATTGGAAGCCAGTTGCAGGTAAATGGATGTCTTACCTTTGGAAGGTGGGTCATTCCAGTGGAGAGGAGGAGGTTTGCTTGCCCACCCTGTTCCTGTCGCTTGGCTGTCCCAGCACTCATGTTTCAGGTTCTCCTCCTGGGCTGTCCCTACTGGAGCCTCTTCTACTGGTGCCACCATTGTGGGACATGCTGCAGGTTTTAATTAGTGCAAATTAGAGTTTCCAGTCTTTCGGGGAGCCTTGACCTACGCTATGTGCAGTCATAACCCTGTTCCAAAGTTCTCGTGATACACCCAGGATGTTATTTCAAGGAACACCCCTTGCAGGTTGGAGCTGGAGGAGCTTCCTTCCAAAAGATCCCCCAGCCTGGCATTCTGAGCTGTTGGCTGCCAACTTGCAAAGGCTGGGCGAGGCCAAGGGGCATCAGGGCTGTTTGCAGGGGTTGGTGTGTGCAAGAGACCAGTGATGTTCCCTCCCCCAAACCCTTGGCAGTCCTTAACACGCTGTTCTTCTCTCTCTGCAGAGACCTCAGAAGAGGAGGACGCCCCTTCCTTCGCTCCCTCCAGCTCCGTTGATGGCAATAACACAGACTCAGAGTTTGAGAAGGGTTTGAAGCACAAGCCCAAGGCCCAGGAGCCCCCCAAAACCATCACCCCGGTAAAGGATGAGTATGAATTTGATGAGGACGATGAGCAGGACCGGGTCCCGCCGGTTGATGACAAACATTTGCTGAAAAAGGATTACAGGAAAGAGACTAAAGCAAACAGTTTCATTTCCATACCCAAAATGGAAGTGAAAACTTATACTAAAAATAACACAATTACACCAAAGAAAGCTGCCCACCGCATCCTGTCGGACAGCTCGGACGAGGAGGAGACCAGCGTGGCCGTGGGCACGGGGGAGAAGCTGCGCCTCTCCACTCACTCCATATTGCCCAGCAGCAAAATTCGGGAGCCCGCCAGCGCCAAGGCACCCAAGGAGAAAAGCAAAGTAAAAAAGAAGCGGAAGAAGGAGACAAAAAGCAAAGAGGTTCGGTTTGGCAAAAAAAATGACAAGTTTTGTTCCTCTGAATCAGAGAGTGAAAACGTGGAGAGTGAGGAGGATGATAGAGACTCTCTGCAGAGCTCTAGCTGTGTAAAGGACTCAAGGCTAGTGCTAAAGGAATCCTCCTTGTTTAACTCTCTGTCTGCCTCATCGACCTCTTCTCATGGGAGTTTAGCATCCCAGAAACATAATCCTAACCTTACAGAACAGCACTCCAAGCACTGGAGGACGGACAATTGGAAAACCATATCTTCTCCAGCTTGGTCAGATGTCAGTTCCCTATCGGACTCCACCAGGACGAGGCTGACGAGCGAGTCAGACTATTCGTCCGAGGACTCGAGCTTAGAGTCACTAAAGCCAGTCAGGAAGAAACCAGAGCACAAAAAGAAAAACACCCCCCACAACACTGTTTCTGAGAAAAAGAATTCATTCCATAGCAATGTGGATGGAGCAATTCCAAAGCTGGACAAGGAGGGGAAGGTTGTTAAAAAGCATAAAACAAAACACAAACATAAAAACAAGGAGAAGGGGCAGTGTCCTGTCAGCCAAGACATTAAAATAATCAAAACATTTTCTTTTGAGTTTGAGGACTCTAAACAAAAGCCTGAGAAAGGCTTGATTGTAGAGACAGAAAATCCAGTCGAAAACAAGTTGAAAGTGTTAAAGCACGATCGGGAACATGGTAAGAAGGAGGAAAAACTCCCCAAAGGTAAAGTGGAGGAGAAGGAGTGGTTGTTTAAAGATGAGACTGGAAAATCCTCAAAAGAGGAGAAATCGTTAAGAAAAATCAAAGATGGTAGTAAAGACCTGAGCAAATCCTTCAGAGAAGGATTGAGTAAATCAGAAAAAGAGAAACCTGTCAAGGAGAAATCTCCCAAGGAGGAGAAGCCAAGAATACACAAGGAGGAGAGAAAGAAGAAGTCAAAGGACAAGCAGTCCAAATCTGAGAAGAAGAATGAGCTGAAGGAGGAGAAGGTTTCTAAACTAGAGAAAGAAAAATCCTTCAAGGAAGAGAAGGAAAAATGCAAAAAAGAAAAACTTTACAGGGAGGAGTCTGGGTTTGATGAGTTTAATAACAAAGCTCAATTTGCTGAAAGCGAGGACACAAAGTTCAGCCTTTCGGATGATCAGCAGGAGAGGTGGTTTTCAGACTTGTCCTCTGATTCATCCTTCGATTTCAAGGGTGAGGACAGCTGGGATTCTCCAATAACAGATTTCAGGGAGATTAAAAATGACACCGTGGCAAAACTAATCATAGAACCTGTGAAAGAGGAAATTAAAGACAAGAAAAAGGAAAATAAAATGAAAGAGAAGAAGGAGTACAACGAGAAGCGGAATGAAAAGGACACTTTCTTAAAGAAGAAGGAGAGGGATTATGTGGAGAAAAGCTCTGAGAAGAAAAAGGACCAAACAGACAGACACAAAATTACTCCCAGTTATTTGCCTGAAAAGGATAAGAAAAGGAAGGATTCTGTGGAGACTGGCAAGGAGAGGAAGGAAAAAGACACAGGTGAAACCAACAAAGACAGAAAAGATTCCTCTGATGGCTCTAAAGAGCGAAAAGATCCCAAGACGAAGCAGGAGGAGCCCTATCGAGATGACTTCAAGGAGTATGGCTGTGAAACATTCTTCAAGGATAAGTCTGACCCTGAGTTCAGTGGGAAAACCCTGGAGAGTTGGGAGAGGCACCATTCTGGGAAGGAAAAGGAGAAGAAAGATGCTCCTGACAAAGAAAAAAAAGAAAAGGTGAAGCCAGAAAAATACAAGGAAAAATCCAAAGAGGGTGACAAGGAGAAAAACGAAAAAGCTGCTCCAGAGAAAATCCTGAAGGACAAAGAACTAGAGAAGAGTTTCAAAGAGAAGAAAGAAACTAAGGAGAAGTACAAAGATCTTCACAGCAAAGACAAGGAGAGGAAGAGCTCTTTCGACCAGGTGAAGGAGAAGAAAGAGAAAAACTTTTCCACAGACAGAGATGATTTCTCCGAGAAGAAGGATGAGAAGAAAGGCAAGGAGAAGAGCTGGTACAGCATCGCTGACATCTTCACGGATGAGAGCGAGGACGAGAGGGACGATTACAGCCTGAGTGGGTTCAAGGTCGGCGACTCGGCCGGGAGCGAGATGCATCGCCTGGACAGTCTGCAGGACAAGGACGACGGCGCGGCGGCCGAGAAGGAGCTGTACCCCGACAAGCACCGCAAGTACTCCTCCGACCGGCAGCACTCGGAGAAGCAGAAGGATAAGGAGTCCAAGGAGAAGAAGAAGGACAAAGGAACATCAGAAGGGGGAAAGGAGAAGAAGGAGAAGGGTTCCTTTGAGAAACACAAAGAGAAGAAAGATAAAGACTCCAGTGAGAAGTACAAGGACAGGAAGGAAAGAATGTCCATAGATTCCACTCAGGAGAAGAAAAACAAGCAAAAGCTCCCAGAAAAGGTTGAGAAGAAACACACCAGTGACGACAAGGTGAAAAGCAAACATAAGGAGAAGCCGGACAAGGAGCATTCCAAAGAGAAGAAGTCTTCAAAAGGAGGGGAGTCGGAGAAGAGCCTGCTGGAGAAACTGGAGGAGGAGGCTCTGAATGACTACAGGGATGACTCCAATGACAAAATCAGCGAGATCTCCTCTGACAGCTTCACGGACAGAGGGCAAGAGCCAGGACTCACCAGCCTCTTCGAGTCTTCTAACCTCTCCCTGGCCGACGCCGCTGAAGAAAAGTTTAAGGACTCTCTCCCTTTACCCTGCCTGCAGGACAAACTCAAGGAGAAGGAGAGGCACCGACATTCCTCATCTTCCTCAAAGAAAAGTCACGAGAAGGAAAAAGCAAAGAAGGAGAAGACAGAGAAAAAGGAAAAATCAGAAGAATTCAAGGACTCCAGCAGCAGAAAGGATTCCACTCATTATGAAAAGGATTTCTCTGTGGATGGGGAGGCTTTTGGCTCTTCCTACAACATGAAGGGAGAGGCTGATGAGGAACCGGAGAAAAGCATTGATTACTTATTTTCTGAAAAGAAGGATAAAAATGATTCTGAAAGAGAGCTGTCAAAGAAGGCGGAGAAAGAAAAGACTTACGGTTCCAGCACCATCAGCACAGCTAAAGAGAAAAAGAAGCGGGATAAACACAAGGAAAAATGGAAGGAGGAAAAGGAAAAGCATAGGGACAAACACACAGATGGTTTCTTTAAACATCACAAAGATGAGCCAAAGTCAACACTCAAAGACAAGGATGGGCCTCAAGTTACCACCTTTAAAGATAAATCCAAGGAGGACAACCTCAAATTCGGTGAAACCAAACTGAAGGAGAAGCTCAAGGAGAATCAAGACAAAGACAAATCAGAGTCCATAAAAATAAGCAACGGGAATGAAAAAATAACCCTTTCCAAAGACAGCGGCAAGAAGGATGCCAGGCCGAGGGAGAAACTTCTGGGGGATGGTGATTTGATGATGACCAGCTTTGAGAGGATGCTGAGCCAGAAGGACCTGGAGATCGAGGAACGCCACAAAAGGCACAAGGAGAGGATGAAGCAAATGGAGAAAATGCGGCACAGGTCCGGAGACCCCAAGTTAAAGGACAAGCTTAAAAGCTCAGAGGATGTGCGCAAGCGGAGCCTGGATCTGCCAGCAAAGAAGCCGCTAACGCTGGACACGCAGCTCAAGGACAAGAAACTCAAAGAGTTGGGTCCCCTGACTCCTATTCTGTCACCAGAAAACAAGGCACAGCCTGCTGTGGGGGCAGACTCCAAGGACTGGATCACGGGTCCTCAGCTGAAGGAGATCCTCCCGGCATCTCCCAGGCCGGATCAGAACCGGCCCACGGGCGTCCCGACCCCGGCATCTGTTGTGTCCTGCCCGAGCTACGAGGAGGTGATGCAGACACCCAGGACTCCATCGTGCAGCAACGAGGACTACACGGACCTGATGTTCGAGTGCGCGGACTCTCAGCACTCGCTGCCCATCTCCACCATGTCCATGAACGCCTGCTCTCCTTCCTTCTTCGACAGATACACCAATGTTTCCAGCGGGCTCCCGGAGAACCCCAGTCAGACCCCAACTCGCACCATACCCTCCTCGAACCTCTACCGTTCCATCTCCGTGGATATCAGGAGGGCGCCCGAAGAGGAATTCAGTGTCGGAGATAAGTTTTTCAGACAGCAGAGTGTCCCAGCAACATCAAATTACGACTCTCCAGTGCAGCATTTAATGGAGGAGAAAGTTCCCCTTCCCTCTGTTCCTGCTGAGAAGTTCCAGTGTTTGTCTCCTGGGTATTACTCCCCGGATTATGGAGTTTCCTCACCCAAAGTGGAAGCTTTGCACTGCGCGCCGGGAGCCGTCAGCGGGGTCGCCCAGTCGCCCGAAAGTGTCTTTTCTGGTTTACAAGCAAAATCCTCCCCTTCGCACAGGGATGAGTTGCTGGCTCCTTCAGTGGAAAGTGCTCTTCCCCCTGACCTCGGCATGCCCTTGGATACCACGGAGGAGCAGCAAGCCACTGCCTCCATCATGCCCCCAGAATCCACCTACTTACCACCCATCGAAGAAAACCATTTTAGTTCGGGAATGCCAGAACAAAACAACATAGACTGGGATAACCCTCCTTCCCGAAACCCGGACACTGCCATTCCTCCCAGCCTGATGGGCAACCCCTCAGAGCACTCTGTCACCTGGTCCATGGGCTCAGAGCTTCTGATAAAATCTCCCCAGAGGTTTTCCGAGTCCCCTAAACCTCCCCTCTGTTCCCTAGAGCCGATTCATCCCGCGCCAGTAGCCTTCATTCCCGCAGAGACTTCCTACCCCGTTTCTCCCATTTCTTACCCTCTGTCAGTGTCTGAACCGAGGCTGGAGGAAGTCAAGGAGGATGCTGAGGAAGCAGTTCCAGGAGAAATTGCAAATGCTGAAGAGCAAGCTCCGTACATGTCCCCTACTAGGTTAGACACCTTCTTCAACAACTGCAAGCCTCTTCCAGAAGAAGCACCGGAGATCCCTCCAGAGCCCCCGTGTGTGCCAGCAGAACCTCAGGCCGAAGTTGTCACCGCACCAGAAAGCAGCTATTTGGAAAACAACAACGCAGCACCTGCGAACGCGGAGGAGGCGGTGACGTGGCCCGACCCCTTCACCAACACCGAGGATGACTTGGACCTTGGCCCCTTCTCTCTCCCAGAGCTGCCGCTCCAGCCTAAGGATGTTGCAGAGACGGAGATGACCGAGGCAGAAGCGGTGGAGGAAAGCCCAGCAGCAGCAGCTTCGGAACCGAGCGCTGGGATCATCAAAGCCAGCACGTCCGTGATAGCGTCCGGTGAGCCGGAGGAGCCGCCGGCCAGCCAGGCAGCGGCCACCCTGCCCATGGACACGGAGCCACCAGCAGAGGAGCAGAAACCAGAAGTGGCTGTGCAAGAAGCCACCTCAGAAGCGCTGAACGCAGCTGAGGAGAAGGCCGCGGAGGACTCGGAAGCGCAGGTTTTCCAGCAGACCCCGTCCGAGTCCACGCAGGCCGAGAGCAAAGAGGTGGAGGCCGTGCACGAGGAGCTGTCGTCGGCTGGTGGGGTGGCAGAGGGCAGCTCCCAGCCCTGTCCTGTGCCCGTGGCCGGCTCCGAGGGCGGCGCTCCACAGGACAGTGCTGCGGCCCGTGGCGCGAGCCAGGCCCCACCATCCCAGGCGGACGCGCCTCCTGGCAATGCTCAAGCAGAAATTGTTGAACCAGTACAAAAACCAGTAGCAGAAGCTCCCAAACCACCCAAAATAGAAGAGATTCCTCAGCGGATTACCAGGAACCGGGCTCAGATGCTCGCCAACCAAAACAAGCAGAACGCCGCCGCATCCGAGAAGGAATTTCCTCCCGTCTCTGCGCCCGTCACGCGTGCCAAAGGCCGCATCACGGAGGAGGATGATTCCCAGGCTCAGCACCCGCGGAAGCGCCGCTTCCAGCGCTCCAACCAGCAGCTGCAGCAGCAGATCAACACGTCCACCCAGCAGACGAGGGAGATGATCCAGCAGACACTGGCAGCTATCGTCGATGCGATCAAACTGGACGACATCGAACCTTACCACAGCGACAGGTCCAACCCCTACTTCGAGTACCTCCAGATCAGGAAAAAGATTGAGGAGAAGCGGAAAATCCTGTGCTATATTACTCCCCAAGCTCCGCAGTGCTACGCTGAGTATGTCACCTACACAGGCTCCTACCTGTTGGATGGCAAACCCCTAAGCAAGCTCCATATTCCAGTGGTGAGTCACCTTCTCTCTTTAGCCTCAGGAACTGTCCCCCCCGCTCGCTGTTACGGACACATCCAAGTTGTCCCCCATGCCCTGTGACCACCTTGAAGTGCCAACGTGCCCCAACCTGCCTTTAGAATATGACACCAAACCTGAGCCTGTGTGGTAAACGCAGCCCCTGAGATGCTGCATTTTTGCAGAGAAGACCTTGGGCTGTGCTGAGGGAGCTGAGGTTTGGTCAGGCTTTAGAGCGAAGTTTCTAAGAATCCACTGGATTTGAGGCTGGGAGGTGAAACTGCTCTTGCAGCAGTGTAGCAACAGGGTAATGAACCTACAACATGGGGAAAAGATGGCTTTTAATTCCTGCCATCATTTTCCCAAGCTCTGCTCTTTGACTTGGCACTGGGATCAGCATCTCACTGCTGTGTCGCAGGAGCGGCCTTGCTAATGCAAATGCATCAATAAACTCAGGTGGTAAATCTGCAATCCAGGTTGGAGGAGAAGGGTCAGTGTGACCAGGCTCCATTCCTTGCTGCATGCCCTGCCCTGCAGCATGAGGGTGGGTCAGGCTCTGGTTGTGCCAGCTGAGCTCTGCTCCCAGCACTGGGCACCTCCTGCCAAGTTCTCACCCTCTCTGAGGTCTGGGCACTGGCAGGACCTTGTCCTTGGCAGAGCTTCTCCGCGGTCTCCATAGGCACCCCGTGGGATGTCCCTGCTCCCTCTGTGGCCAGCACACGTTTTGGGGGGCGGGCAGCCCCCGGGCTGTGCCCCACGCAGATCCTGCTCTCACGCTCTGCCCGTGCCCGCAGATCGCGCCGCCGCCGTCGCTCGCGGAGCCGCTCAAGGAGCTCTTCAAGCAGCAGGAGGCCGTGCGGGGGAAGCTGCGGCTGCAGCACAGCATAGAGCGGGTAAGGGGACACTCCAGCTGGGGAGCAGGCCCCGGATTTCCTCTGCTGGCAAGGCTGAGGCTGCCACACTCACTGCTCTGCTCTTCCTCAGGAGAAGCTCATCGTCTCCTGTGAGCAGGAGATCCTGAGAGTGCACTGCCGGGCAGCAAGGACCATTGCCAACCAGGCCGTGCCCTTCAGTGCCTGCACCATGCTGCTGGACTCCGAGGTGTACAACATGCCTCTGGAAAATCAGGTCAGTGCCTGGCTCAGCGGTGAGGAAGTGTCTGAGGGGTTGTGCAAGACCCTGAGGAAGATGGGCTTTTCTGGAGGGATGGAGGGAAGGATGGAGGCAGGAGTTACTAAGGCTCTCCTTGCTCAGGTCACCCAGCACAGCACACGTGGCAGGATGTCACCTTCCCCGGAGGGCAGGGTTAGATGGAGTATTAGGAAGGAATTGTTCCCTGGGAGGGTGGGCAGGCCCTGGCACAGAGTGCCCAGAGCAGCTGTGGCTGCTCCTGGATCCCTGGCACTGTCCAAGACCAGGTTTAAGGTCCCTTCCAATCCAAACCATTCTGTGACTTTGAACATCCTTTGCCTAATCTGCCTCAGTTCCCACGTGTGTGCTGGGGAAGGAAATAGATCCGGGAATGTGGGATACAGGGAGTTCATGTCTGTTAGAAGCTCAGTGAGTCTTGGGACCCTCCATCCTTCTCAGTCAGAATCATCTGCACACTGGAAAGTTTCCTTTAGTACACTCTGGGGTGTCTTTTCCTGTGGAAGGAAGGGAAGAGAAACATTACACTGCTGCATTGCAGGAGGGATCCTGGGCAGGGACAGGATGCCGGGATTTATTAGCGAGCTGCATATTGATCCAGGAGCTCTGATTTATCCGTCAGCATTTCCCAGCCAAGTGTCTGTGCTGCTGCCATCTTGGCGTGAGTTGGAGTCAGAGAGGTGCAGGTGCTGTGATGGGCTGACACAGAGAGATTCCCTGCAAAGCAAGGAGTAACAGGGACTGTGTGCACGTGGGTGCATCCCCATCTGAGGCTGAATCCCTGGAAGGGGCTGCAGGAGCGGCTGGCAGCAGCGTGCTCCATCCTCCCTCGCTGCAGGCACCGAGGTTCTGAGGAGTGTGCGCCAGAGGAGGGGCTTGAATACGGCCTGTGAGACCTGTAACTGCTTAAAGTCCAAAACTAATCCCCTGTGTCCCTCCCTTTGCTGTCCCGTCCTTAGGGAGACGAAAACAAATCGGTCAGAGACCGTTTCAACGCGCGGCAGTTCATTTCCTGGCTGCAGGACGTGGATGACAAGTACGACCGGATGAAGGTGAGAGCTGTGGGAGCCCCGTGCTCCGGGCAGGGGCATTCCAGGAGGGTTCTGCCTGTGGCTGGAGCCTGGGAGCTGCCTTCGTGGTTTCCAGCACAGAGTGGGTGTCCCGAGATTGTCAGGGCAGTGCTGTGTGACGGGGGTGGATGCTCTGGAGTGCTGACAAGCCTTTCAAACCCAAGCTTTTGGGTTTGCCTTGGCTCCTGCTGGAGCTGGGCTCGGCAGACGCTCCAAATCCAGGTGTCCCGTGTGTGGTGTCCCTTGCTGCGTTCAGTCCTGTGCCTGCAGTGGCTGCTTGTCCCCTGCCTTGCCTGCCACTCAGCCCTCACGTCCCGTTGTTGTTTCCCAACCCAGACATGCCTGCTCATGCGACAGCAACACGAAGCAGCTGCCCTGAACGCGGTGCAGAGGATGGAGTGGCAGCTGAAGGTGCAGGAGCTGGACCCCGCGGGGCACAAATCCCTGTGCGTGAACGAGGTGCCCTCATTCTATGTGCCAATGGTCGACGTGAACGATGACTTTGTGCTCTTGCCGGCATGACAGTTGCAGCCCAGGAGACATCTCTGAACACTGGCAAGGACGGGAGCGCTCCGAGGTCGGGCGGTCGAGCTCACATTCACCCTTAACCGCTTGCTGATGAATCCCTGGTCAGAGGAGGAGGAAGCAGCTATCGGCAGAAAACAAAACAATAAGAAAAATAATTGCACTTTCTTCACGACGTGTCCCTCGCTTCCGGACTGACGCGGCTCCGCGGGGCAGCGGGCCGGGCGCAGCTCCTTCCCACCGGCGCCCGCGGCGGGGAGGCTC